>JAJPUD010010664.1:3666-60096 GCA_023553655.1 Myrmecobius fasciatus | reverse complement strand
CCTCCTCCTCCTCCTCCTCCTCCTCCTCCTCTCCCTCCTCCTCTTCCTCCTCCCCCTCCTCCTCCTCCTCCTCACTACAGGCGCAGGAGCAGCAGCCAAGTCCTGTCACTGGGGGAAGGACGAGAGGAGGAAACTTCCCTCCCACTCCCCTCCCTCCTCCCATTACTCTGCAACATCGCCCCTGCGAGGGGGCAAAGGTGGCAGAAGGGGCACCGGGATCGCCGAGCGAGGCGGGGGCACGGGGGTGGGGCGGTGGGGGGTAGTGGTTCGAGAAGAGGGTTGAGGAGCCCCAAGCAGCCAATTCTTCCAAGGAGAGGTGGGGGACGCAAAAGCGGCTCGGGAATTGTGGGGGAGGGAAGAAGGGGAAGGGGGGGAGGGGTCCCAAAACAGGGAGAGGAAGGGTGTCCGATCCTATGGGTGATTGGAAGTGTAAAGAGAGTAAACAGATGACTCCGAGGCCTGGCAAAGGGCAATGCCAAAAAATAGAAGAGAAAGGGTGAGCAGAGGAAGGGGCCTGTACGGCAGAGGGGAGACAATGGGCAACTTAGGGCTGCTGTTTAGTTGGGGAGTTGCTACAGCCCAAGGAGAAAACGTTAGGTTTGGCAATTCAGGCCCTTTTATAAGAAGGGCGGCTACACCACTTTTGTGCCAGACTTCGGCCTCCATTCCTTTATGCGAACCACACGGTGCCCCCACCATCCTTCCTCCATACATCCCTGTGCTGCCACTATCCTTTTCCCACTTCATCACCCCTTCCAGTACACTATTGCACGTGTATTTTAACTAAGAAAGCTGGGAAAAGAAGCAGAGGCGAGGCTAGCTGCAGTAGAATTTCATCCCACCATATCAGAGTAAACCAAAACCAAAACAAAAACTGAGCTAGAGTTTTAGAACCTGAACGTTGTTAGAACCACCAAGAGGATTTTTATATGGAAATCCTACTTCTTGATTTAACAGTAGCAAGGAAGGTAAAGAAAAAAACTGAAAACTCAGAGAAGTTAAGGAAGAAGTAGAAGGGGCAACGGGTACCTCATAGTTTTCATGGTGCTGTGAAAAAGCAGGTATTCTAATTTAAATCTTACTATCAAATAGCCTTGAGTGGCTGGGGAGGAGGAGGAGGAGGTGACTTGGGTGGGTCAGAATGGAACACGAGGCAAGTTTTTGTTTTAAATTTCCATCCTTAATATGAAGAAATGTAGGGGACAAATATTCTGAGGAGTTGGTAAATGACCCAATTTACCAAAGGGGAACATGACACACAAAAAATTAAATACCTCACCTTTCCCTCATAGAGCCTACCTACTTCTAGCAGTCCCAGTCCTGAGGTAACATTCTCCAGTGCCTCATTTTGGCCTGGAGGTGACCCTTGGTTCTCAAAGGCTGTGCCATAAGAATGTAAGCTCTGCAGGTCCTACCATGCTGAAACCCCTCTGGTAACAGATGGAGTCTGTTTTCAGAGGACTTATCTAGACACCCAGTAGCCTGGCCACCTAGTGATGATTTTTTTTTTTTTTTTTTTTATTCATAGCAACCCATGAAACAAGGGTGGTGGTGATTCTGGATCCTGACATTTTGCTGTATTCTGAACATTTTTTTGGTCAATATAAGCTAATAGCGATTAATTGTATCCCCACATTATTAAAGAAAATACCCAATTTACATGTTCTGGGTACATATAAATGACTTTTTAAAAATTGACTAATCCTACAACTAAACATGTACTCCCAAAAATTCATGCATGCCAAAATACAATAGCATTCTTTTCTGTGGTTGAAAATTGGAAACAAAGTAAATCCTCATTAACTGGTGAGTGGCTGAATAAATTGTGGTACATTAAATGGAATATTATTGTCATAAGACAAAATGAGGAATTCAGAGAACTCAATAAGGATTGATTTAGAGTGAAGAAAGCAGAACAAGGAAGAAAGTTAAAGATGACAGCAGTCATATAAATTAAAAACTTTAAAAGGCAGTTACAAAAATGAAATTAACTGGCTCCACAGGCAATACAAGACACAACTTCTTCATGCAGAGGTGAGGGCCTATGGATGTTGAATATCCTGTACCAAGATATTTTAAACTTCTGATCTTCCTGACTCCAGGCCCAAGGCTCTTATTCTCGAACTACTTAGCTGCTTCCTATCAAGACAAATGGATGACTTTGCTGTTTTTCTACTATCTTTAAGGGAATATACTATGGAGGAAAAGCTATAAAAAAGAAAAACCAAACTGGTTTTGATTTTTTTTTTTTTTGGTCTCAAAAGGCATCACTCCACTCTTTTTTAAGAAGTAGCTTGGATGCAGTGTGATTTGGTGAGAGACAAGGGAAGTGGGCCTAGTTCAGGTATTGACTTGCTTCATAATCCTGGAAAGTCATGTAACTCGTGCTTTAGTTTCTTCATCTGTAAAATAGTAATAACTGGTAAAGACCCTTCTGATTTGAATGTATGAACCACTAAAGCAGGGTAACAATTACCACTGGTAGTATATCCAATTTAGGGGAAAGAACATGGGCTTTAAGGTCAGAAGTGAGGTTCCCTAGTGTATCTGCTGCTAGAGTATGACCTAAGGCAAATTATTTTACTTCCCAGTGCCCTGGTATCTTCATTTATAAAATGAGAAGTTTGAACTAGATGGCCTCTGAGATCCTGTTCAGCTTTAGATCTGTGACCTTAAAGGAAAACAGCACGAAAAAACTTCAAAACTGATCAATGAAGTGACTAAACTACTTGAGAGATCAAATGGGTAAAGCATGCCTCCTGGCTTTTGATAGGTATTAGTAGATAGGTACGCAAGAAGGCAAAATATGTCAGAAGTAACCAGTGTTTAGATTTGTTTTGCTTAGCTATACTTGTTTGTTAGACAGAAGGGTTCTGTTAGGATAGAGTGTTAGAAAGTGATGGTAATAATTAAAAAACACTGAAAATGCTGTGAGCTATGAGAGAAACTATAAATATCAAGGTATCAAACTATAAATATATTTATTGTTTAGTCATGTACAACTCTTCATGACCCCATGAACCATAGTCTCCATGGAGTTTTCTTGTCAAAAATTTGCCATTTCCTTCTCCAGGGGATTAAGCTAGTATTTGAACTCAGTGCTTACTAACTACAGGCCCAATGCTCTATCTTGAGCTACCTACCTATATGCCTCCTAGGAGAATTATTAGGCATATAGGCTATGATTTGTTGTTCTTTGTTTTTTCCTCCTGTATTATTACTAGTTCAGGGTCTTTTCTGATGTTAAACATTTTCTTTTCTTCCCTTTTAATTCTTATCCATTAGTCCCTACTCCTTGTAACCTAACATGATACGCACGAACACTCATGCATGCGTGCACACACACACACACAAAACAAATTTTAACAAGTCCACAGTAATTTTACAAGTCCTAGCCATGATTATCAATATCACTGATGAAGAATTGCTCCAGTGCTCAGTAAACACAATCAAGAAAAAAAAAGAAAAACAAGATTATTCAGGAGAAAATGTGATAAGGTAAGTGGGAAATACAGCTAAGTCCTGCAGGTATAAAAATTCATACAGTTAGAAATTGTAATATGGTAACTGATTCCAATGCAATGGACATAAGCAATGCAAATTCAAATAATGCAACCAATTCAAAAAATTCATTATTGCCGTTGAGACCCAGCTGTGTGTGATCAATGCAAGAACACTCATCTAGAAGTAGTCAAAATTTTGAACAGATAGTATAGAAAAGAATACTAGAATTGGAACCAGAAGTCCTGGGTTTGAGTTTTGGTAGCGCAACTATTTTCAGCCCAACTATTTCCTGTGAAACACTTGGCATGTAGCTTAAATTTTCAACCCTCTGTATCTTAGACAAATTAACCTAGCTCACAGAATTGTTGAGAGGAAAGTGCTTGATAAAATATATGTTATTACCATTAATGATGTCAATAAAAAGAAAAGAAAGCAAAAACTTAAGATTTTAAATATTGACTGGATGTGCAACACAACAAGGAAATTATGCCTTCTCTGGACTTCTCCATCATGCTCCAAGAACCTCTTCATCTATTCTTTAAGATCATTTCAACCTTGGTACGGACACTGCATTAATACTCTCTTAACACTACCCTACTCCCTCTTACTTATTGGCTCCTTCCAGAGGCTCCATTTAACAAAGGAGTCCATAACAGTCATCTCTTCCTTTCCCTTCTGGCCACACTTTTCTAGAATTTCCCCTCCTGCCCCATATGGAGTGCCCCCCTTCCTTTCCTGCTTCCATTTTCTATCTTGTCTTTCCCCATTAGATTGTAAACTCCTTGAGAGTAGGGACTGTCTTTTTCCTTTTTTTTTTTTTGAATCCCCATTGTTTAGCATTGTACTGACACATATTAGACTATTAATATTTATTGCCTGGCTGACTGACTAGCCATAAAGTAAAAGGAAATTTTTTGCAATTAATGAGAAACAGAAAAGTGAATGACTATGGAACAAGGGTACAAAGAGACAAACTAGTAAAGGAGAAACATATTGACAGGCAGTAATGAAATATAATTGAGTCAATGGAATGACCTAGAAGATTATATATACAAAAACTAGCAAGAAGAAAACAGGACATTCTCATTACATAGTTGAAGAAATCTGAATACTATTCCTATATTCTCATGCCCATCTTTTTCTAATAAACAGGGAGGACAATATTATTAGAAAATGTGCTATTAGAAAATCATTTATAAATTTGTTTAAAATAAATTCTGTCCTGTACAGTATTTTCTATTATAAAATTTTTATTTTCTCCTTTGGCTATATCTGCCTTGACACATAACACCAGTCTTTGCATTAAAAAATTCACTTACATAATTTTTTTAAAAATCAAATCAGTTACTTGGCATCTTTCTAATAACAACAGTGATTTCATTTTTCATTTTTCTATTCATTTTCCAATTGTGTCTAATTCTCTTTCTCTCTCTCTTTCCCCTCCCCCTATCCTTCCTCCTTCCCTTTTCTCTATTGCTGCGCTTTCTCTCTTTCTCTCTTCTCCTTTTTTATCTTCTCCTCTCCTCTCCATCTGGAAAATATCATCTACTCTTATACTTTCAAGTTCCTTTTTTATACATTACTGCAAAAATCTATATTTTCGGCTCTGCTCTCTAGCTCTAGTTCCATATTTCAAATGGTTATTTGGAGGTACTTCAAGTACCTGAAATTTAGTAGCTCTCAAAGCAAACCCCTCTTTAAAACTTGAATGTCTCTCCTAATTGCTCTATATTTTTCAATTTTTAAAAACAGATCAAGAAATAGTTTGCCATAGTAGAATGTTAAACTTTGAGTCACAGTCACTTAAGTTTAAATTTCACCTCTGACACTAGAGATGTATGTCCATGGACAAATTCCATAACTTCTTTGAGCCCTGCAGTATGGGGCCCATGATATTTGTAGTATCTTCCTCATAAGACTGTTGTAAGAACAAAAGAAAGGTTTACATAAAATGGTATGTAGGTGTAAGGCCAGCTAAATGACTAGATGAATAGAGTAACTGGCTTGTAGTCAGGAAGATTGCTTTTCCTAAGTTTAAATTCAGCCTCAGACACTATGCAACTCTGGCTTAATTTTTTCATCTGTAAAATGGACTAGAGAAGGCAAATCATTCCACTATCTTTGCCAAGAAAACCCCAAATGGGGTCATGAAGAGTTGAACGTGATTCAACAACAGCAATGTAAATGACATCTTTATTATTATCCAAGTCTCAAAACTCCCGAGTTACATCCTACTCTGCCTTCTTCATCCTCTTACTCTTCCCTATAATCAGATTAGTCATAAAATCCTATAGCTTCCTCTCCTTTCCCAAAATCAACAACTTAGATCAGGTCCTTAGCCCCTCACACTGGCACTTCAGTAGCCTCCAAAATGATCTCCATGTTTTCATTTTCTCCTGGATCCAGACCATCCTGAACAATCCTGCCAAATTAATCTTCCTGAAACTTCGTTTTTATCTTGTTTCCTTCTCTACTCAACAGAACAGGCTAGAATCACTCTTGTTGCCTACAGGACAGTTTAAATAGCATGATTAAAGCTCTTGGCAGATTGGTCCAGACCTACTTTTCCAACATCATCTTCCATTCTTCCTGGAAAAGAACCTTATACCTTTGATAAACTCCATCCCCAGACCCCTTGCCCTTTTGCTTGTGTAAGAGTAGATATCTTTTTAAAAAATAATTTTTAATTTAAATATAAATATAAGTAACTTTCTATTTTCAAAATATATGCAAAGATATTTTTCAACATTCATCTTTGCAAAACCTTGTGTTCCAAATTTTTTCCCTTCCTTCCTCCATCCCCTCCCCTAGAGAGTAAGTAATTCAATATATGTTAAACATGTGCAATTCTTCTATACATATTTCCACATATAGATATCTTTTAGATGGAGAGATAGGGGAGGAGAGAAGAATACCTTGTTAACCTGTCTTCCCATGAACAGATTTCTATTCAAATCTTTAAAGTTTTTTCTGTCCCTACCAATGTAACATGATCTCCATTCTACAATGTATTTTAATAGTTTGTAAGTTCACTAATGTAGTGGAAATTGAATGGGTCTATAGGGACTATTTCATGGAGCATAAGCCCAAAACTCTCCAAGAAACTTGTGGGAACTCAAAAGATACAGTGACTAATTGCTTGGGCCTTTGGTGGATGACTAACTTCCTGGCTACTTCTGGCCATGTGGTAGCCCAGTGCTGAAAGGACTTGGTATTTTAAAATGACATGGAAAACATATGGTTCCTTAGTCTTCCTTTAGCCCAGTGGCAACAGAAAAAGCCAAGAGACTATATCTCTTAAAAGGAAACCTCTGGACTTGAATTCCTTCACTTAGTAAATAGTGCTCTCTAAGACCTAAGGATAGGCTCTAGGCTGTGGGCTCTTTTCCTCACTAAGATGCCGATAATACATAGAAATGTGGACTCAACTAATTTGTATCTGGGCTCTTGTTATCCCTTTCTGCATATTTCCTCTCCTAAGCAAGTTTTCTTGTCAGTCTAAATGGTCTAGGGAGCTTGTTGAGTATGGCAACTCTGGAATACTCAGGCTTCAATAGCCAAAGGGAAGCTTTTACATTGCAAACTGGACTTTTTACCAGAAGACAAGTATTAGGAATGTTTTGGACAAAGCCAAGCCTAGGTGAAATGTAACCTGGCTAACTATTTCAAAACTGAGTTATGTTCTGACAAGTTTTATATATTAGCCTCAGCTGATTGTAAATTAAGTTAATGAATTTTATGATCATTCTATTATGTTTATTTTTATACTTAACATTTTTTGTAAGAATAAATTACCTGCTCAAATGCTTGATTAATAGGGTATATTAAGTACCTTTATTACTTTTCCCTTTATAAGTTCTCTCGACTGAGCCATAATTTCATTTTCTATGTTAATATTTTCTCTGGACTTTGGCATGAGTTTCATTAATAAGCCAATGAATGTGAAAAATAGAGAAACCTGATCTCTATTGTAAGGGACCTCATAGGTCATCATCCATCACATCATTTTACAAATGAGGAAACCGAGGTCCAAAAGAGTTTGATTTACCAAAAGCCACATAGAAACTTAGGAAGGATTTGAACCAACATTCTCTGACTCCAAATAACAGCTGTTGTTTTCAATGTACTAATTAGCCACAGTTAATCACATTTTATCATATATTTTATATTGTTGCATGATAGTTTTTCAGTTCTGTTCAATTCTTTGTGACTTCATTTGGGGTTTTCTTTGCAAAGATACTGGAGTGGTTTGCCATTTCCTTCTCCAGCTCATTTTACAGATGAGGAAACTGAGGCAGAGTTAAATGACTTGCCTAGAGTCTTAGAGCCAGTAAGAGTCTGTGGTCAAATTTGAACTCAGGTTTTGCTAACTCCAGGCCAGGATCCTATTCACTATCTTCCCCTGGTCAAATGATGAAGGGCTTTAAAAGCCAAAGGAGAAATTTATCTTAATCAGTAGGAGATACTAGAACTCTTCTAGCAGGAAAATAATCTGTGCTTTAATAATATCACTGGCAAGGGCAGCTAGGTGGCGCAGTGGATAGAGCACCAGCCCTGAAGTCAGAAGGACCTGAGTTCAAATCTGATCTCAGACACATAACAGCTGTGTGACCCTGGGCAAGTCACTTAACCCCAATTGCCTCAGCAAAATAATAATAATAATAATATCACTGGCAGTTAGCTGTGTGCAGGATGGATCAGACAGGGAAGGGACTTAAAGCAGAGAAATCCATTAGGATGCCATTCTAGCAGTCCAGGTAAGAGTTAAGTACAGAATGTCTCATCACCAGGTTGGCTCAAGATAGTATATTTTTCAGCGATAGCAGTTCTTAAGGATGATCTACTAAATTATAGAGAGATGTAACATCACTAGAAGAAATATCCAGACCAGCAAAATTATATCTTCTTGAAATAGTGATTTTTTTTAACTACAAAAATACCATTAATAATGATGCAAATTATATAAACATTAGGGTTTACAATGGACATTCCTCATAACAACCTGAAGTAGGTAGGTAGTACAATACAAATATTTTTAACCATGTTTTAGGGTTTTTTTGCAGAAATTTATTTTTTAAGTATTTTATTTTCCCCAAGTACATATAAAGACAATTTTAACATCCATTTTTGAAAATTTTGAGTTCCAGTTTTTCTTTCCTTCTCTCCTTTTTCCTTTCCTTCCCTCCTTTTTCCTTTCCTTCCTTCCCTCTTTTCCTTTTCTCTTTCCCTACTACCCAATCCCCCTTACCCCTGTAAGCAATTTGATATAGGTTATACATATTCAATCATGTAAAACATGTTACCATATTCATCATAATATGAAAGAAGACACAGACACAAAAGAAAAAATGCAGAAAGTGAAAAACAGGATGCTTAGATCTGTATTTAGATTTCATCAGTTCTTTCTTTGAAGGTGCTATCTACTTTCATTGGATTGTTGAGATTAGCTAAATCATTCACAGTTGATTATTGTACAGAATTGCTGTTTCTATGTACAATGTTCTCCTGGTTCTGCTCACTTCACATCAGTTCATATAAGACTTCCCAGGATCAACCAGATTTTACAAATGAATCTGAGGCTCAGTAACTTGTCCAGAGTTGAACTAAACATTACTAAACCAGAAACTTTGACATACCATGCCCCCAGTCAGCAAATGTTAATAGAACAGCAGACATGATCAGTGTTCTTGTTCACAAAAAGAAAGAAATCCTCCTCCCACTAAGTAATAAAGGCCAGATGAGAGCAAAGGACAAGAAATCAAGGCTTTTAGACACTTTTAGTCCCAGCTCCATCATTAGCTAACTTGGTGATCTCTACCACCTCCTCTAAGGCCTCTCTCTCCTTCTCTGTGGGTTACATTTTCTTTACCTTAAAGATGAGGGAATTGGATTAGGTGATCTACAGGGTCTCTTCCAGCAATAACATTCTATGATTGTATAATATGGAGCTAAATTCTGCTAGAAGTGGAAAAGAACATTTATGCTATAATTCAAGGTTTGTGTAAAATTCCCTCTCTCAATTGTAGCCAGAGTAAAGGAGCTGTCTTCACAAAACAAACATGCAGTCTGAATAAATATTTCTGGAGCCTTTTTTCCCCCAATGGAAGATTTGGTTTCTGAAGATTAATACACCCTTTGCTTTCTATGAAATTAATGTAATATGCCTTTGAAAACCACTTGACAAACATTTCTATTCAGTTCAGAGAACTCATACTAGCAGTATTTCCTAAGCTTTAAAATAGAAAGGCCTTGTTTTTATAGAAAATGTTTGTAGAGTGAACCCCTGCTCTGGTATTTATGATTGTCATTTTCAACTTCTTTAATTAAATACCTAACCTCCTAGTATTGTGCTCCTAAATGATTACAAAGTCAAAGTTAAAAGTGACTTGAGAAATTGCTTTGCTTTCTTTGACCTCATAACATAACACTCCAACCCACCCCAAAAAACCTTCCAAGATAGATATTATTAAAGCATATTATCATACAAAATAGACCAACTTTTTCAGGAGGTTTATATAAAATTAGGATTGTTTTATTGAATTGCTAATATTACTTCTTAATGGCTTTCATCCAAAACCTAAAAATATTTCACAAGGCATACTAGACCCTTTCAAAGACTCAGAAATCTAAAGCAATGGTCCAATTTAAAACTATACTATAAATGTTGTTCCTGGTTTAGGAGAGAACATAGGAGTTAATAATACAAAAGAACATTATGAATGATTAGGAGGGGAAAAATCAGTTGAAACTATTCTAGGATATATTTTCATTTGTAATATTCTTGTGGGGGAAAAGAAAGGAGTTATAAAATACTATACAGCAATCTGTTCAGGAAATAAATTTGCATGTTAAGTAATAAAATAAGATATTGAATAATCATATTCCTCCTAAAAAGAAAGAACAGAGAATACCTAAATTCAGATACTGAATATGATGTTTATTGTCTCTCTGAACTTAAGCAAGTTCTTAAGTTCACCAGGCCTCATTTTCCCCAACTGTAATAAGAATTGGACTTGATGTCCTCTGAGATCCCTTCTTATTTCAACTCTAAACGTCTATTTTAATATGCCTTCCCGGATAATTTTCAGCACTTCCATTTAAATAAATGGGTACATCCGTTCCCTAAAAGCAGGTGACTACTCTTCTTAGTGTCCTAGGGATAATCCTAAGGGGCTTTTGTTTTTATATCAATTTATATCATATTCCACTTCTGGATATGCTCCTCTTCTCCCAGCAGTATTACCACTACTGCTTTCTGCCCCAGCAGCAATATTTTTCTTATGATAAAGGAGAAACAATCAATTAAGCAAAATCAATTATATATCAATCTGTTGGACAAAAACAAACATTTCACATCTGTAGCGCACCTTTCTAATGAAAGAAGATGGATATAATTCCTTGGCCTTGAAACCAAGGCTGATCACAGTAATTAAATAGGAGTGTTCCTTTTTATTGTTCTTTACATTTATGTTGCTATTGTGTTTACCTATTTTGTTCCAAATTCTGCTTGCTTAACTCTGAATTAATTAATGTGTTTGGATATATCTCTGAATTCCTTGTGTTCCAACATCTCTTAAAACAAAATGATATCCCATTCTGTTCATATGCAAATCTATTTTGCCAATTCCCTGAAAAAATTTTGTAGTTGAAATTCTTGTATTGGAATTCAATTGGAAATCATTGTTCAGTTGCTATAGCTGGCTTATATTCATCATGCATCTTTCCCATTGTCACTTAGGCTATCTGTGATTATAATTCTAAGATTTTGTTATTGACATCCATCAGACTCAGATGTGAATTTTAGTTTCCTGAATTCAAATCCAGAATTTCTACTTCACCAGACCCCAATTCTATATGAGGTTGTATATGTCACTTAACCTTTTTCAATTCAAATTTCTTATTTGTCTCAACTATCTCACATGATGGTTGTGAAATAAATGAGAAAATGAATATTAAGTTACTTTGTCATTAGAGAATTACACAAAATGAGGTATTATTATGCTGTGCTGTGTTTCTAATTTTAACCATAGAATACTTAAATAATTTGATTTTGATGTGTACATCATTAAAATATGAGAATAAAACTTAGGCTAATAATCTCTGTGCCTTTATTTCTTTTCATTTACATCATTGTATAGATCCTCCTCCTGGCTCTGCTTCCTTCACTCTGCTTCAGTTCATAGCGTTCTCATATTTTATTGGATTCCTCCTATTTGTCATTTATTTTGCACAATACAATTCTATGGCATTCATATAATTAAATTTGTTCAGCCAATCCCCAATTGATGGGCAGTGCTTTGTTTACAGTTTCCTTTAGAGCTACTACAGAAAGGGCAAATCTCACTTACTCTAGATTGTATATTTCATTTGTAATATTATTCTTGGGAGAAAAAAAATCCATTTTTGTGGTAGTACCTACTTCTGCAAAAATGTTTTACATGAAGTGAATATATAACCTTAGGCAAGTCAATGAATCTGAAAGGGCTTTGGTATTTTCATCTATACAATGAAGGAGATAGACTAGATCTCTTCCCATTCTAAATCTATAATGATATGAGCTATGATCCCATGGAGTTATTTGTTTAGCAACAAATCACATATTATGTAACATATACATGTGATAATAAAAAGACATTGTTTAGTCATGTCTGATTCTTTGTGACCCCATTTGTGATTTTCTTGGCAAAGATATTGGAGTAGTTTGACATTTCCTTTTCATTTTACATATGAGGAAACAGGCAAATAGGGTTATGTGACTTGCCCAGGGTCACATAGCTAATATTTAAGGAGGAATTTGAATTCAGGTCCTCCTGACTCCCTACCATGTGCTCTATACACTGCATCATCTAGATGTCCCAATAAAAGACAGACCAATTCTTCTGAGACAGAAATTAGTCTGTTAAATTAGTGAAAAAAGATTGCTTTCCCTCCAAAACATATGATGGAGAATATAAAAGTACCTCCTGAGCCAGGGTTGTTTTGGAGTCAGCTCATACTAGCTTTGGAGAACTGATTTTTAAACTTAGAGTGTGAGTATTTATACCTCAGAAAACATCAAATGCTACAAACCAAAGCTTGGACTTTATAAAGTGATTGAAAACTTGTTAATGATACAAATGAAACTAAAAAATGTGTTATGAGGACATTTTTTCAGTCAGTTGTTAAACGTGTCTGGCTTCTCTGTCACCTCTCAAAATAGCCACCTCAACAATTTTCATGATATCAGAATGATAATTGGCATTAAATAATGACCAGGAAAAGTACTTACTAGCTGTGTACCATAGACCCTGGGACATGAGTAATTTTTTCTGCAAAAGATCTGCCAGGGAATCCAAACACTGTCATTTAAATCAAACTGAAACAATATATAGTATGGTTCACTATGATAAGTAAGCAAATATACTTTCTGCAGATTAAATAAATTAACAAAATCTCATTTGACATCTATGCATTATTATTTTTCAAATCCACATAGTGGCTATTGCAATTAATAAAATACAGATTCATTTTAAAAAAGAAAAAACAAAAAATGTTATGGTACAGAGTACCAAGAGAGGCAGAGTGACACAATATGAAAATGAGAAAAAAAGAAAAGGACATCACAAGTATGCTAAAAGGAGACTTCAAAGGCAAGAATAAAGAGGCTATTATGAAGTTACTCTAAAAAGATAAACTTTGGATAAAAAATAATTTAAATAAATAGTATGAGAATCATCACCAAATACAGAAAATGGTGGTCAAAGCCAGATTTGTAGACTCTAAGAAAGGATCCCCTGAACTGCTGTTTTTTTAAAATATTACTTATATACAAACATTAACACTAAATATCTTTTAAATTCATGCTAAAAGAGAAGGCCAATAGATGAGAATAGTATGATATAATGGAAACAGTGCAGTATTTGGCATTAAATAATTAATTTCTCCTTCTACTGTTTACCAGATGTATGACCTCAAACAGATTATTTAAACTCTCTGAGCCTCAGTTTCCTCATTTGTAAAAATAAAAGGATTTAACTAAATAATTTCTAAGGTGCTATTATTGTGCAGTCATTTTTCAGTTTTCATGACCCCATTTAGGGTTACCATGGCAAAAATATTATAGTGGTTTGCAATTTTCTTCTCCAGCTTATTTTACAGATAAGGAAACTGAGGCAAACAGGGTTAAGTGATTGCCAAGGGTGATACAGCTGGTGAGTGTCTGAGGCTGTATTTGGCCTTAGATTTTCCAGACTCCAAACCCAATACTCTATCCACTATACCACTTAGCTGTTCTCCTAAGGTGCCTACTTTAAATCTATGATCCTATGACATGATCAGAAAAGAAAAAAAAAAAAAAAAGAAAAGAGGGGAAAAAGGTCTCCAAATAACAAGGGAGCCTCATAGCAAGAGAGAAGCTTAACAAATGTGTTGGACCTGTTGTAGAGCAAGCCCAGAACAGTTATTCAAATGAGAGATTCTCTATAGATAGTAAGGATGTTTGTGGATGATGTTTTACTGGTTATATCAAAACCTAGGACACTGCAGACTCTCCGTAATCCAAGCTCTTAAGAAGTTTAGGTAGGAGCCACAGAACAAAAACTAAATGAATGGAGAATGGTCCACATTATAGCCCAAATAATGATGCAGTTGGAACTTATAAAAATGATTGATCAAAACTTCTTCAGGCATGATGACTAGAAATGGGCAATTATCTGAGGCCAGAAGTTAATGAAAAGAGTAGAAAGGGCTAAGTGGTCTTCAGGAAGCTACAATGCTTTTTAAAAACAATATTTTTCTGGTGATGCTATATGGATCTGATTCAAAGAAGGATAAAAATGCGAATCATTCAGAAATCACTGGATAAACACATGGTGGGCACAAGCATACTCTAACATAATATAAATGAAGAACTACACAAGAGAAAAGAAAAAGTATGTCATCAGAGAGAAGCAATTGGGGATATCATGAGGCAGTCCCACAGCAAGAGCTTGAAATAGCTGATGGGAAAGAGCTTGTCCACTGGTATCCCTGTATAAGCAATAGAAAGGGATTGCCATGTGTAAGATATACACAGCTGAGTAGGGATATCTCTCATTTAAAGTGTTTAGAAAGTGGATGCAACAGGTAGCCTCCTTTGCAGGCTTAGCTAGCTTTTGCTTTTTTGTCTAGACTCTACTAGGTCCATTTATATTATGAATTTCCCTTTGCATATAGACTTTCCTATTTATGGAAACTTGTGCTTACTTAGGGATTGCAACGGGAGGAATATCTCCCAGAGTTCAGTGGAGGGGCTGGGCTACTCTTCTTCCTCCTAAGGTATTAGAACAATCCTTGAAACTCTATCTGCCTAAGGCCACTGATGTTTCCTGGAAAAGCCTGGAGGAAAGCCCCTCCCAGATGCGTGACCACTGGGGCACCTTGGCCAGCTCAGAGGTAAGGGTGCTGAGCTCAGCTGATGAACACTATGTCCTTACTATGTATCCTTGCTGAACATTCTCTCTTACTTTGGTTAAGTAAATCTCTCTTTGTTAACTGTTAGGTGGACTATCAGCGTCTCATTTCATTCTAATCTCAAACTTAAATTTCTGGTTAGCCCTCATTCACAAAAGCGTAATTATTTCGATAAGCTTCCATTGTGTTTGGGACTTCTGAATGGAATCATTTTCTGCTTCCAGTCCCTTAGGCCTCAGCTGTGCTGAAGTAGGATGTTTCTCCTTCAGAGACCCACATTTGGAGTTAAAAAGACTTGATTTCAAATCCTGTCACAAACACTTTGTAGCTGTGTGACCCTGGACAGACACTAGTTAGGTTCTGGTAATTCCAGTGTCACCAAAATGAACATGTATGATAGATGGAAAACAGTACTAGACTAGGTATCAGGAAGACCTAAATTCAAATATTGCCTCAGATTATTTTTGTGACTGGGCAAGTCACTTAAACTCTGTCTACCTCAATTTCCTTACTCATAAAATAGGGATAAGAGTAGCAAATACCTCCCTGGATTGTGAAGATCAAATGAAATAATATAAAGTGTTTGCAAACTTCAAAGTGGTATGTAAATGCTAGCTAATATTATTTTTATCATTCTTATTATTTTTCCACCTTTGCCTTTATTGAATGTGCAAATATGTATTAGCAACCATTAGATTTTATTTTGTACAAAGAGTTAAATAAATCAACTGCAATGAAAGAATAGTGAACATTTGAAAGGACTTTCATTTGGTTAGAAAAATAGTGAAGAGCTTGTCTCTCTGGCTTCAGAGACTGAATTAGTTTTTCCTTTTGACTTCAGCCCTATCCCTAAAAGAGAGAAAGTTATCTATCAACTCGACAGAGATAAGAACTTTGAGGCAGTCCCACCAGCAAGAAGAAATCAGCAGTTCCCTCTTATCACTCTAGTCTCACCAATGTATGCTCATTAGCTCTCTGCTAATGGCGTAGAGGGAAGAGCTCCCTTTGTTCCTCGGCATCTGATTTCCGTTGGGTTTATTGAGTTTCAGAGGAAGAAAATGAGCCAGAACCCAGAAATTAGGGTCCTTACTTGTTGCTTTCTGCTTTTCTCTTCGCATGGTGCACAACAGGAAAAATGGTTCTCTTCCTCTGCCTTCTTTCTTCCAGAAGCTCCCCCAAAACACAGTCCCAGTAACACAGGTTCAAATATGTCCCCGACTGGTAAACTCTAAGATATTATTGCTTGAGTCTCCATAGAATACCTTATAAAACAGTTGTGTTATGTGTAAGGTCAAAAGAGAGAAGAAGGTCCCCCAGAAAGTTGACTGTACTCCCTGTGGAAGATCTATGGGAACTCATAGATAAGAGAAATACAGACTAGGTAGAGATAGATGCTTGAGATCTACCTCGATGGAGGAGATACTCTCATCTAAGAGAGTAGAACTGAAGTAATAAGAAATATTTAATATTTATACTTAAGATTTATCAATGGGTCATCTCTTCTATCTGTACTGTGTTGGAAGCAGTACCCCCATTGCCAAAATCATAGATCTATCAAAGTATTCAAGGTCTTCAGTAGGAAAAGTTAAGTATGAATTAAGGAATGAATGACCTAGAATTCAGAAATTTGCAACCAGAGACTTTATTTTTTGGTTAAATAGCATTATTTTTTACTTCTAGGAAAGGATAGTATAATTTTTCACAGGCAGAAAGCCATTTATTTTTTAATAAAAAATGCTGTTTTATGTATGCTAAATCTCATAATGAAATAGTATTACTAACTTTTATTCTGTCCCTGTATTCATTGAAAATCTGCATGCTATTATTATTTATATAAACATCTTTTAAAGAGCTTTTTTGTTATAACTGTTAAAAAATATTTAGTTGTCACTAACTGACAGCATAAGAAAAACATTTCCAACTATAAAGGGGTTCCTAGGGATTAGAACAACTGAAAGTGTGTAACAGGCAAAGCTCTTTAATTTTTATTCTTTCCTTTTTCTTTTGGCATGCCCCTTCCCAGACACCCAGTACTCTTTAACTATCTCTCCCAAAATTCTTTCCCTATTGTCTGAATATCCCTGTCATCCCATAACAACTCACCCAGCACTGTTACCCCTCACTTAAGACATCATTTCTATTCCCCACCCTCCCATCAAGATCCACTTTCCTGATTATTTTATTCCTTCAAGATCTTGTTTTCAGGTATATCTTAGAAACTAATATCAGAAATTAACTTATTCTGAGGTATTAATGATTTAATAAATTATTCCTAAAATTTCAACATTAGCTAGGGAATACTAGATACTGAATACCTTAATGTTCTAAAAATGGCTCTTTAATAAAGGACTACCAGATAATGGCAGACCTACATATTTTATTCTGACATTAGAAGTCTCCATATCAGCATCAAAGTCTTCAATGCTTTTCGACAAGATACCATCATTCACTGGCTCTACCTTTTTCTCTTGGTAGTACTTGGGAGTAATGTCATTGTACCTCATGGTCTTCTACTGGCCCTGCTAGATGGTAAGACCACCTCTTGCTTTCTCAGCTGTTCCAAACAGTGACCTCCAGGGTTCTAGCAATTAGTGGCTCTCTCTCAGGGATTATTTTTCCTGGAAAAGAAGGGAAGGATCCTGTCCTTCTCTTCTTCCACTTCCCCTACCCTGGCCAGCCCCTGATGGGAAAGGGGTAAGAGGGGAAACAGATGGGGTTAAGGAACCAGTGACCATTGACTATGCTACAGGAACATGTGGTTGATTCTCTGGGGATGGAACATCTTATCTTCCAAGAATGACTGTCTTTGTGTCCTTCCTCACTCCCTCCCTTCCAAACTCCATCTAAATGTGTTTTAGAGGTTTAATAAATCTACTTTCAGCTCTGGTAGTCCCTGCCATATTATCCTAAAAGAGGTAATTTTTCAATTTTTTGATGGAAAAAAGTTTATCACTGCTTGATCTAAAAATAGTTCACTTCTGATTAGTGTAAAAAAAAAAAGCCATTGCCTTAATGTTCCATATTGAGCTAAAAGGTGAGAAACAATATTTGTAGATCTGCATTAAAAAGTAGCAAATAAAGGGTTTCCTTTAAAAGTGGGGAAAGGTGTGGAGAAAGTGGGGCTGTTCCAGCTTGATCTGTTTAGAAATAAGAGTAATTGAAGAGCTCAAAGTTATAACCCCCAAAGAAAAATGTGACATTGTAGAGACATAAAGACAGAAATGATTGTGTGGCTCCTCTTTTGGCTGCTTCCATCCCTCTCATCTCAAGTTATCTTTCTCTTCTTCCCTCCTCCAGAATCTTTCTTAAGTAGGTCAGTAACACTAACCTTATCATAATGTTTCCTTAATGAGAATTCCCCTTTCCTTCCTAATAAAGTCAGGTTACATAGATTTTTTTAAGTATATAGTAATATACCTAAAAGGTAAAATTTGAAAATGTAAGTCTCTAGATTGCTTGTGGTGACTAGAAATTCCAGATTCATAGATCTACATAGATTCCAGATTCATAGATCAACTAAGCTGAACCAAAATTCAGAAACACAATTTCAGTTCTAGTTAATAGATTCATTCAAGTTCCTAGATCCACTTAGGGTGATGTTTGGTGTGGCAGACATTTAGAATGCTGCAGCAGCATCTAAGGTTTGGAGAGTCTTTTCTATAATCTTAGGAATATGATATTCCTCTTTATCTGCTTCTCTCCTTGCTATAGCAACCACATTCTCAATTCTTTTTTAATCTTTAAAATAAAACTTTATTTATAGCTTTTGCTTTTATATCACCTATATTTTCTAATATATTCCTTCTCTCAGTTTTCCAGAGAACTACCCTTTATAATAAAGAGAGGAAAATAATGTAAATTCAGCAAAATTAACAAACACATTTTACAAGGCTGACATTATATATTGCATTCCACCTCTGTGAATTAAATGAGGAGATGCCTTCTCATATCTTTTCTTTAGGACCACGCATTGTAATTCTAGTTTTTCATAGAAATCAGTTTTGAGTTGCTTTTCTTTCCATTTATAGTCATGTTTTTTTTTCCTGTTCTGCTTGTTTTACTTTGTATCAGTTCATGTAAATCATCTCATGCTTCTTTGTATTTATTATTTTTATGGCACAAGGATATTCCATTATATTCATGTGCCACAATTTCTTGAGACATTCCCCAATTGATAGATATCTACTTTCTTTCCAATTCTTTGCTACTACAAAAATGCTACTATAAACATTTTTATATCTGTGGGCTTTTTTTTTTTTTATCATTGACTTCCTCAGAGCATGTGTCTAGTAATGGAATCTCTGAATCAAAGAGAATGAAAATTACAATTATTTCAGTGGAATAATTTCAAATTGTTTTCCACTTCAGTTGGACCAATTCATGGTTCTACCAATAGTGAATTAATATGCCTATCCTTCTACAATTTCTCTAAAATTGACTATCCCCATCTGTTGTCATCTTCACCGATTTGCTTGCTGTAAGGTGAAACCTCAAAATTGATTTGATTTGCTCTTTTTACTGTTAGTGATTTAGAGTAGTCTTTTATGTTGTTGTTAATAGTTTGCAATTATTGTTTTTTGAACTATTGTTTATATCTTTTGGCTATATATTTGACTATTGACGATTTGACTCTATTGGAGTAGTACTTTGGCCTTATAGGTTTATTAGTTGTCAAGCTAATTCTCAAGTTCGGTCTTATATAAGAAAACAAAAAATTGGGAAAATTATAAAGCTACTATAAAAAAGAAAAAGAAAGAAAAGAAAGTATGTTAGGATCTGTAAATATAGGTCCATGAGTTAGACACAGAATTCAGTTTTGTGTAGCTCAGGAAAGAACTCTTAATGCTTCTTCTGTCTCAGTATCTGACCAGCCATTTTCATTCAGGTAATTCCCACATTTCCTTGCCTAACTCCCTGAGGAGTCTATGTCCTCTTTCTAATTTCTAATGGGATCTATCTTGGAAGTAAAGAAATAATGGTAAAATGAAATAATTGTTTCAAGGATTACTTCAGTGTAATAAACAATACCTTAGTGACCTGAAATAGTCAATTTGCCTTTAGCTTTCTTCAAAAGAATTACTTAGGTCCTAAAGGAAATGAAACTTACTAAATAATGATTCTGATTTGTCCTACCAAGCTAGTGGAAGCACATTCTAATGTGGTCATTATAAACTTTGGAGGAAAATAATTATTACTATCTGTTGTAGGTCCAGATGGTCCAGCACTTTAGAGCCACTGCAAGTGTATAGTTCCCAGGGACACAGCCTGAAAAATAGGTGGGAATGAGAGTGTGCTCACCCACAATTCTCTGGAGCATCCTCTTTTGTGCCATTGGCCCTTAGAAATATAGTGTTCCTATTAATGAAAAATTTGCTTAAGGGAATTTTCTGCTTAGTCAGGAGTAAGGATCACAAAGGTGTCTCATTAACTGCCTCCTCATCTAGTAATAAATCAAAGTGGAAGAGAACATTTAGGAACTTGATTGACCCAGGAAGCTCTTTCCCCCTTTATCCTTAGAGAATTTATGCCCTACAAAAAAAAATTACCTAGCACTTCCTAGTAGGAAATAAAAGATGTAAAAAATGGATTGATGACTCTGATCCCAGTACACACTTAGATGCTACACCTTACTAAAAGTATAAAATAGATGTTAAGATAAACCAAATGTATATAAATGCTATACTAGACTCCTGAGCAATAAGAATCATAATACATTAAAAATTATGTTTGGCAAAATTGATTGGTTTTTAATGGAGTTACAAGATTAGCAGATGAAGCAAATGCATTAGTTTTTATATGCCCTAATTTTAGTAAAGCATTCAATACAATTACATGATATTTCCCTTGCTAAATCAATTTAAATTGACTTAGATATGAGCACTGTCATGTAAACTAAAAACTAACTGAAAGGCTGGCTATTCTGAAGAAATAGTCATGCTGTAACCTACAGGGAAATTTATACTGTAAATTTCAATTATCTAGTGTTCTAGAAATCTCTAATAATCAATGCTTTCATGTGTCATCCATATCCTGATCATTGATATACACAGTGATGACCCTGTTTGAGTTTTCAACACACTGAACTGCTTCTGAATCATAAGAGAAAAATTAAAATATGTTTGGTATAATTATTTGAAGACTGATCATCTTTATTGATATGCATGGTTTCTCTCTATTAACTAGATTATTTCAATTCTTGACAATGCTGGATAATGGAAATTCTGAAAATTGTAAAATGGTATAGCTTTAATTCTAGCTTACTTTAGACTTTCAAAGGTCTGGAAGAAGTTTAAAAATATGTTGCTGAAGTCATCAGGTGAAAAAAATTATACTTTACAAAGATAGTACCTGAGACATCTAAAAATAGCAAATTAAAATTTAACTTGGGTTCTTTTGAATTTATGAGCAACTTTGCACTCTCTTAAAAGGAAATATATACACATTGAAATTACATCAAAATATAGAATTAAACTTGTCTTTGAGTATGATATGTCCATGTAGCACAAACAAATCTGCAAATGATACTTTTTGCCCATTCATGGGGAACAAAACTTTGGCCTTTTCTTAATGTCACTGAGGTAGTTGCTGGATTCCTTGATAACAAAGAATATTCTTTTATGGAAAAACCTGAGTGGTGAAATTGTTTTGGACTAATAGCAATTCACAGAAACAATGTACTGTATTAAGGCAGAAAGCTTGCCCTTCTAGGGAGACATGTTAATGGGGCTTCCACTCAGACTCTGGGTTTGGACATTCAGTCTCATAAAACATTGCATGAAATTTCATCCCAAACCACCAATTCATGTAAATTCGTTATAGAGAGCTATACCAAGAAAGGGTATAATTGAGATTTTGTTGCCTAATAAAATCATAAGTTTACTGGTTCATAGATTTATTTCTCTGGAATACATCCCAGAAAAAAAGCTAGTCAAATTTTCTCTTTTAAAGAAGAGTAAACTGAGGATGAGAGAGGTTTTGAATTAGCCAAACTTTATCAATTATTTAGTTGAAGTACCAAGATACAAATCCAAGTCCTCTTTGACTACAAAGCTTTTTTTTTTTTCCTTTGCTCCACTAAATTACAGATTTAAAGGCTGGAAACTGTAAAAATTGGATTATTTCAATAAAAGAGGAAGGAATACATTTTAAAAATTCTATATGTAAAATGTACCTTTAGAGCCTTAATTTCTATCTGGCTTGCTTTCAATAAAGATGAACAGAGGATTATCCACTTTAGTGATTGATCTGAGGCATATAGAATAGCATTCTGCTATTAGGCACACCATCTATCAGCTTAGGAATAAGGAATGTTTTCCATCATCTATCTGTGAGATACAGAATGTGCCATGTTCAGGTGGGTGGAAAAAAATATATATACATACACTTATACATATATAATACATCAAAATTATCATATATGATATATACACACATATCTCATTTGAACCTTACAATGACTCTGTGAAGTAAATACTATAATTATCTCTATTCTATAGATGAGAAAACTGATATTGAGAGAGTTTAAATGATTTATTTGCCCAGGCAGAGCTAGTAAATGCCTAAGGGATTTGAATTCAGGTCCTCCTTACTCAAGTGTAACACTGTATCAGCTATACCACTTAGTTACTTGTATATAGTCCTATATATTTTAGTGTGATGTTCTTTCATGACCAGAGTATTAGAAGTAAAGGGAGATCAATTTTTGTATTACTTTTTTGTAGATGTGACTGTTTATTTTAATTTGAGTAAATATAGGAAGGTTAGTAAAATCAAATTTTCACTTTGATATTCTTCCTATCTCCAAAGACTTCCATTTTAATAGTGATTATCCAATTTACAATATGTAGACATTACCTAATAGAGACAGCTACAATGGATAATTTTAAGGTATGATGGTAGTGATTTCTGTCTCCTGTTTTTGTACATTCATCCAATTTAATCATTGTTAAGTACACACTATAAACAAAATGATGACTAGGTGGCACAGAGGATGGAATACCTAGTCAAGAAGACCTGAATTCAATTCCAGTCTCAGAGACTTACTAGCTGTGTGACCCTGGACAAATCACTTAATTCGATTTGCCCCACTTTCCTCATCTATAAAATGAACTAGAGAATAAAATGCCAAACTACTCCAGTATCTTGCCAGGAAAACTTCAAATGGGGTCACAAAGATACGACTTAAAAATGACTGAACAACAATATATTATACTGGGCTCTGAGAAAAATACAAAGATAAATAAGACAAAAGAAAGGAAACTTATAAGAGTTAAAGAAATGACTATACAGTTGAATATTTTCATCTTTATCAAGACTGAAAATATATGGAGAGAATTATATTGGAGAATTGATCTTTTTCCCTTTAACATTTAAAGCTCTTTATAATCTGGCCTCTTCCTACCTTTCCAGTCAGTCTTATTATATATCGTTCCTCTCCAAGCTTTCTGTGGTCTGACCTATTGACCTACTTGTTTTAACTCAAACATGTCCACTCTCTGTTCCCATCTCTGCCTTTTTACTAGCAATTTTTCAGGATAATTCTCCTTCCCTATCTCTGTCTCTTAAAATCCCTTGTTTCTGTCAAACCTCAGCTCAAGCATCTCCTATTGAAAGTTAGACTGTCTCCACTCCCAGTTCCTGGTACCTTCTCCTCTAAAATTATCTTACATCTTTTTAAAAATGCCTTATATAATAGAAGATGAGCCTTAGACTCATGGAGCAAGACCTGAGGGAAAGGTTGCTAAAGCCCTTCCCCACCTGGATGCTAACATCAGTTCATCCTCCCTACTCAAACCCAGACAGGGAAGAAAGAGACTGATTTGCTCCTGCGGTAATCCTTTGTATACACATCTAGATACAGCTCAGCAGTCAATCAAAAGACGAATAAGTGGCCTGGAAACAATCTGGAAGTATGTTCTCTAAACATCCATATGTTTCCCTGTGCCCAGGAATGGGTACTAGTTGAACTACTCCTCATTACACTTATAAATGTCTATTTGTGTGTTATCTTTATGATTAGATGTCTATTTGTGTGTTATCTTTCTGATTAGACTATAAGTTCTTTGAAGGCAAGGATTATTTCATTTTTGTGTTTGTATCCCTAACAACATATCAGAGAATCTGCCACAACCTAGGTACTAAATAAATGATAGTTTATTGATTGATCTGGTAGTTGTTGATAATTGATAGTTTGATCAATGTGTGATCTCATTGATGTAGGTGCTCCCTCTATTAGTGAAGATTGCAACTTACCAGCATTTTCTCATCTGGTATTATTTTTGTTCATGTATGATACCAAGCATCCAACCCAAAAAGCTCTTGAGGGAAGACAATCTGGCCCTGGCCTCAACCCTCAATCCTGGAATTAAAGCTAGAGATGAACAAATCAAAGAAGATACTTAGCAGTATAAAAAAGTTTTTACAGATCTAGGATCCCCAAACCTCAATCTAAAAAAACTCTATAACAAATGAAAGAGATTAAAGGCAAAAAAATTGAATTTCCACAAGAAATAGAAAGAAACTTGAAAAAAACACAGCAAGAAATTTTTAAAAGTGAAAGAAAATGAAAGAATTGAAAGGGAATGAATAGTTTAAGAGAGAAAGTAGTAAACTCTGTACTAATAATAGACTCCTTCAAAAGGTGAATAAAAGAAATAGAAGTCAATGGCTTTATGAAGCAGTGAGAAATAGTAAAAGAAAAACAAAATTTAGAAAAAATGAAGGAAATATAAGATATCTATTATCAAAAGCAATTGATCATCTAATTAAATCCCCAAAGGAAAAATTTCTGGAATATCAATGCTGAAATTTAAAGCTTCTACATCAAAGCAGAAAATACTACAAAGAGCTGGAAAGCAGTTTATATGCCAAGCAACTATACTTATTAAGGTCACACAAGCTCTGGAAGTTTCTACTATTAACTGGAGAAGATTTTGAAATATACTATACCAAAAAGCAAAAAAATATTCCTTAAAAACCTTGAATAACTTACTCTGCAATGATTACTGTAATTCTACTTCAGAGTAGGAGGAAAATAGATGTCAAAGATCAAAAAATTTTTAACCATTTCTCATAAAAAGACCAGATCTGAGTAGGAACTTTACAATAACAACCCCTCTCCCCCAAATCCAGCAAATCCCAGAAAAGTCCACTTATTTGGAAGGAGTTGTGTGATGATATAGTCCTAACATTCTAATAGTGGGAGAATAAACAAATATCCCTTCATAAGTTTAATTAAAAGAGTATTGAGGAAGTTCAAAAGATCAGGGATAGATTGGTTCAGCTGTGAAGGTTTCAAGAGAGGAAAGAAAAGGAAGCATGTAAAGAGGAATACACTAATGCAGAAAGGAGGAAGAAGGAGGTGGAACTTTCTATTTCTCTTAATTGGGGCACATGACAAGAAGAGTATACAAACATGTAGGAGGAAGTCGGGGAGAGCAGGAATCAGATGAACTCTTATCTGATCTTTCTATAGGCACTCTATCATTGACCATTTTCATCATATCATTGTTGTGAGTTTGTTGGTTGTGAGGCTAGTTATTTTGATTTGCATGTCTTTCATTAATGATTAGAAGCAATCATGCATATTGTTGTTAATTATATTTCTTTCTTTGAAACTATTTGTTCATATCTTTTGACTATGAACCTACTGGGAAGTGGGTTTTGGTTTTATATCTATTTATCTATATCTAAAATATATATTTAGTTTCCTATATATTGTGTATATCAAGCTCTTTGTCCGAGATATTTTACATAAAGTTTCCCCCTCCCCCTCAACAGATTCCCTTTTTATCCTAGTTTTGACTTTGTCGATAAAAAAGTTTTTTTCAATTATATATGATTAAAATCATCTACTGGGGGAAGGGAGTAGTCACCTTTATCTTTTGTTTCACTACAAATTTTCCTTCTAGCCATACCTGCGAAGAGTCTGTGATATGGTTCTCTTGGAAATGCATGACCTTTTGTATTCAGGACACATTTATTTTCAGGTCATTTGGGTATAAAGTATAAGATGCAGGTATAAATTTAGTTTATGCCTAACTGATTTCTAGTTTTCCCAGTAACTCATCAAATAGGAAATTTTTCCACAAATAATTTGTGTTCTCAGACTTATCAAACACTGAACTATCATGCTTTATTGTTTGTGATTCTTCTTTATTTAGTTTATTCTACTGGCCTAATTTTCTATTTTCTAACTAACACTAGATAGTTTTGACAAATACTGCTCTATTATATAGTGTACAGTCTGGAAGTGCTCTTTTCCTGTTATATGACAGATATAACTTGGACTGTAACATATGGATACTCTATCACGCCATGAAAATATATGTATCTATATGTTATATAAACTCATTATGTATCTCATACATATATCTAATATATATATATATATATATGTATATATATATACATAAGTAAGTGTATATACCTGAGGGAGATATAGTAAATGGAAAATCAACTGTACTCAGAATCTAATCACAGGAGATTGGGCTACATCTAATTTGGGAAATTGTTCTGTGCTTTCAACGATTCCAAGCAGTCTGCTGCTGCATAAAATCATCTTTCTAGTGCTAATATTCTTCACATGACTGTGAATTGTAGAACACCAAGATTCCAGAAGAATAAAAATTTCATCTGTTCCAAAGGGTAATAGAGAAACAAACATGGGGGGTATGAGGAGGGTGCATAATTTTAGAATGATGACTACAGTTATCAGAAATATCATTAAAATATTTTCCATGGGAAAGGTACTATAATGTTAAGGGGAGAGCACTAGTTCTCAAGTCTGAAGACCTGAGTTTAAGTCCTGACTTAACTTGTATTATGTTGAACAAGATACATCTCTGGGTCTCAATTCCTTAATCTGTAAAGCTGGGGTCTAGACTAATTGTAATTTTTTTTTTTTTTTGCTGAGGCAATTGGGGTTAAGTGACTTGCCCAGAGTCACCCTGCCAAGAAATGTTAAGTGTTCTGAGTCAGAGTATTCTAATTGTAATCTTAAGGTTTATTTTCCACAACTAAATCTATGATTTCACATCTAGAGTTACAAAGTATGATCAAAAAAAGGAAAAGAATGTTAACAAGTGGTAAATAACACACAACTATCTTTTTGTTGGCTTTATTTTTTTCCTTTGTTGTTGTTTTTGCTTGTGTAGCCGGAGTAAACTAGAAGAATTCCTGTTTTGCTGGACTGAGGCATTTCCCTGGAACTATATATGCTCTACTATTTCCTATGGAATAAGTGTTTATAGCCACCATTGCCTCTGGAGAAGCTGGGGAAGGAAAAGCTGAGGGAGAAAAAGTACTGAAAGAATCCCCAAAATAAAGAGCCTCAAAGTGTGAAAATAATAAACATCATCTTCATTTTCACATATTCTCATCACACAAAGAGAAATAGTAGTCCAAGCAGGGACTTGATATATAGGGAATAGTTAGAGAATCACAGAAAAGCTCACTGTGTCAGGTAGATTCTTTTTTGTGTCATCAAATCTAATAAACATATAATAAATGCCTACTATGTACTAGGCATCTGCATCAAGCCCTGAGAATACAATTAAAAGGTTAAAAAGTCCAGTTTCTGACCTTTATAAAGAAAGGCTTCAAGAAGAATTTGTAGGAGAACCAGGAGAAAGATGTACACAGCAATAGCAAGATTATACGATGATCAATTCTGACAGACATGGCTCTTTTCAACAGCGAAGTGATTCCAATGGTCTTGAGATGAAGAGAGCCATCTACATCCAGAGAGAGAACTGTAGGGACTGAGTGTGGATCACAACATAGTATTTTCACTTTTATTGCTGTTGTTTGCTTGCATTTTATTTTCTTTCTAAATATTTTTCCTTTTTGATCTGATTTTTCTTGTGCAGCATGATAATTGTGGAAATATGTATAGAAGTATTGCACATACCTAATATATAGTGTATTACTTGCCATCTAGGGAAGGGAGCAGACTGAAGATGAAATTTGGAACACAAGGTTTTGCAGGAGTGAATGTTGAAAATTATCTATGCAGGGACAGCTAGGTGGTGCAGTGGATAGAGCACCAGCCCTGAAGTCAGGAGGACCTGAGTTCAAATCTGGTCTCAGTCACTTAATATTTCCTGGCTGTGTGACCCTGGGGAAGTCACTTAACCCCAATTGCCTCAGTAAAAAAAAATCTATGCATATGTTTTGAAAATAAAAGGCTTTAATAAAAAAGAAGATGAAGAAGACAAAGAAGAAAGAAGAAGAAGAAGAATTTGGCATTCCACCCTCTAGCCCACCAATCAGAAGGGAGAGAATGCTGATGGAGATATGTCAATCAGAACTTGAGTTAGCAGAAAGATGATGAGACTAGATGTGATAAAGAGTTTATCCCAGGAGGTACAACTTGTTCTGTGGAGTTGAAACCTGGCATGGCTGCAGAAATTGGATGAAACTTATGAACCTCTTCTCAAACATCTCAAAAAATGTTCTTGAGTGAATAAAATAAAATACATAGGGCATTACAATTACATTGAAATAGAGTTGCCAAAATATTTTCACAAATGCCAGTTAAGAATTCCTTTATGGAAAGATTAGGTCAGTAATTATATAATAAAAATATCTGATCAATTTGCAATTTTCCTAAGTAGAGTTGGTACTTATATAATTGAGTGCGTAGATCCATTATCATAAATTGATGTGATTAAAAATATGAAATTAAAAAGTTTATCCTAATTTGGTATGGGGTGATATTTAACATTTCACAATATAAAACTCAAATGTTACTAACAAAAACCTAAGAGAGCATTTACACACACACACACACACACACACACACACACAGAGTCCTTATATGTGCAATGGAAGATAAGGATTTAATAACCTAGTCTGGTTCCAAAAAGTGCTAGCATCTCCTTACTCAGATAAAGCTGGAATAGAAATTATAAAGTAAAATTGTAAAAAACAAAACAGCAGCAGCTCCTTGGACTTTTAAAGTGTAAACTGGTAGAAATTTCTTTCAATGAATATGTCATAATGAGTTCATTCATTCAAAAATATTTATTAAGGTTCTAACATTTACAAAGTGCTTTGCTGTCTTTCTTCTATATAGGGAAAATATTTAAATTGACCTCCATAAGATGATATAAAACAAAGGTAACACAAATCATCACTTTTTATAAGTTTTAACACCTTTGCCCCATACAATTCTACATTCCTGACTTTGTAAGCCTTTAGAATAATGAATGAGAGGGCAGGTGTAATCCTTTTTTACCTCTAAAATTTAATTCAATTTCTTGGAAATCAAAGCAAACAATCTAAAATAATGAGTTAATCTGCCTCAGTTTCTTTTGAGAAATTTGTGTGTGATGAGCATGATGTGATTTTAAAGTGATAAAACTCTCATGTATGGCTTTGCTTGAGAACTTGATAAGTTTACATATATTAAAATACATAGTATGACAACTACACTTAATGTTACCTTAGGAGAATGTCAAAAAGAAGTGGTTCTTATTTCTGCATAGCTTATTTTAAAAATATATGGGCCTGTAATTTTTTACTTTTTACCATATCTCCATTTCTTCTTTGAGACAGCCAACAAATTAAATTTATAACTTATTTTAGTGTTTCCTCCTATGAAATTACACGGGTAACAATTCTACATACTAATCCCATTTCCAAAAGGGAAAAAGCCATACAAACCTTTAGCTTAAAAGTCCTTTTAATTGAGTAGATTCAGTATGCAGAACACTCAAGTGAGCATCATGAAAGGGAGGCCAAAGTTTGACATTTCAAGAAATTTTCCTGCAAAGAGATTGCAACCTTTTTTTAAAATCTCAAAAAAAACTGGTGGGGAAATAACAATTACATATACAAGACAAAATTGAAGGATGTATTTACAGATTTCTGTAATAAGCATAACAGATCTTTTGTGTTCTGTGGCAAACACTCTGGATTTAGGATTTTTTTAAAGTAACAATCTGTGTGTGTGTGTGTGTGTGTGTGTGTGTGTGTGTGTGTGTGTGTGAAATCCTCAAATACAGGAAAGTATAATGATGACCATGACTCTTAAGAAAGTAAAATAAAAACCAGCCCTTTTAGGTGATTAGTGATTTAGTAATATGGAGAGAATGCTAGGTCCAAGTACCAATGCAAGTTCACGTCTCAGAGAAAACTCAGAAGACAAATTCTCAGTTAACAATGATTAGTCCCACAGAAAATCTTGTGAGCTGTGTCAGGGACTCTGGTGGGATGTCAAGGGATGGGGAAGAATTGCCACCAGATAGCCCCAGTGTAAAAGGCTACAATACCAACATAGTGTGGAGGTGCTGGCTCCTTGGCCCCTACTACTGCTAGTAACCTGACTTGTTTTCCCCTCTGCAACCTCAGTGGTTCCCATTGCTGCTTTGCCTTTAATCGATTCATTCTCTAGGAACTTGACTTGTCTCAAATTAATGTACTTACACCAGTCTCATCCCTACCCCTTCACAGCAGAAGACAACATATTTGAGCTCTTTCCCTCAGTTTTCTACAAATGATTGAGACCCGGCTGCTGGCTTTCAGGCATTTTAGCAGCATGAGATAGGGCTTTTTGCACAGAAGGCCACTCTTCACTATCAGTCTGGACATACTTAGGGAGAAAAAAAAGCTGCTTCTGAGAGCAGATTGTTTCTCTTTAGGAGAATGACTGATTGGGAACAGGTGTAACAAGTCAACTCATCTATAGTCAGACCCATAAACCAGCCTAACAAGTTCTATGATCCTACCCAAGACTTCCTGAGTTTCCTTACACAACTAAATGTCTTTGGGGATTTAAATTTAAATAAATTAGGACTAGGTCCTGGACATGAAAAGACAAAAATTAAAAAGTCCCTATGTTCTTACCCTACAAGGGCACAATTTACATAGCTAAGGTATAATAAATATGACAATTTGAAAAGTGAAAGATCATAACAATTGTGGGCTCAGGAAAAGCTTCATAGATGTTTTTAGTTGATTCTTAAAAGAACAATAAGAGTCTGAGAAGTAGAAGTGATGGGGGTGGGAAATGAGAGTGGAAAAGCATTTCTAGCATGGGGGAATGCCTGTGCTAATGCATGGAGATCAAAAAAGGAAACCAGGATGCTGGCAACAGCAGATCAGTTTGGCACAGAAAGTGTGAAGAAGAGTACTATAGAAAGGTAGGTTGGAATTCAGTTTGCAAAGGACCTCAAAAGCCTTGAAGGTTTTGTATTTTATCCTAGAGACAACAGCCACTGAGATTTTTTGAACAGGCCAATGACAGCCATACCAGCCTCCGTTAGTAAGTGCTTAGTAAGACTCCTTTAGCAGCCAAAGAGTACAGATTGGAAGTAGGGAGACCATTAGGAGGCCAATAGGATAACCCAGAAAATAGATTAAACGTCTTGAACTAGAGTGGTGGTTATGGAAGTGGAGAGAAGGGAAGAGTGAGAAAAATAATAGAATGAAAAAAAAGACTTGGAAGCTGATTGGACATAAGGAGTGATCATTAAAGAAAGTTACAGACTTGAGTTACTGGGAGGATGGTGATGCCCTCAGTAGAAATATATGTGTCATTAGTATAAGATGCTGATTAAAAACTAGGGGTAGCATTCAGTGAGGAATCCCAGGAAGAAAAAAAGTGCTAAGAAAATAATTTTTTCTATTTCATAACTTTGCCTTGGGCTGGCCCTGGCTGTAGGTAAATGTGTTTAAATCAATAAGCATTACATATAAATAGAGATAAAAATTGAATTTACAGAGTTTAATCAGATGGGAGATTTGGCAGTTAAGATAATTAGGCGAATAGTCAAACTAAATAACTGACTCACAGAGTTGGAGGGTATGAGAGGGCATCTTGTTCAGGGAATCTTGAGATTTTTTTGCATGTCATGTATCTCTTTGGAGAAATTGTTATAACATATAAACTCCTCAGAATAATGTTTATAAATGCTCAAAATAAAATACATATGATTTCAAAGAAAACCAATTATATTAAAATAATCACAAAAATATTTTTTAAAGAGTTCATGGACTCTAGGTTAAGAACTTCTACATTTTAGTTCAACTAATTATCCAAATAAAAACATTCTTTACAATATACCAAGTGGTCATCCAGATTTTGCCAAAAGTCCTCCCAAAAGAAAAAAAACCTTTACTTCTCTAAGCAGCTCATTCCACCATTGGACAGCTTGAGTTTCTTTTCCTTACATCAAGTTTAAATCTGTCTCCTGGAAGTTTCCACCTATTGCTCCAATTTTGCTCCTAGGGGGTAGAGCAGATTGTCTAATTTTTCTTTGAAAAATTAGCCCTTCAAATACTTTCACACAATTGCTCTATCATCTTTCTCTACCCTAGCTTCCTTTTTCAAGTCTAGCCATTCCTATTTCCTTGAGCTGATTTACGTATGGAATGAACTCAAGGTCCTTCATCATCCTGGTCATACTGCTATAAACATTCCCCATTCCTTCCTAAAATTTTGTACCTAGAAGTGAAGGAAATACTCTAGATATGGTCTAACCAGAGTAGAGTAACATTGAGTTTCTTGGAATTCTTGGAAACTTTGTGTCTGAGAACATGGCATAAAATCACATTAACTTCCATAGCATGCTGTTGACTCAAAGATTAAAATTTTTCTAAAGATTGATTTACAATCTCAAATTTACTTTGACCTGAATTCAGGGATGTACTAGAACCAGTTCATGCCATCTCAACAGTTGATTGTTAAATTTTCATTGTGAGCATTTACATTTTTGAAATGGGTAAATATTGCAAATCAGACTATAATTTATTGTTTTGTTGATTGTCTAGATCTAAGCAAGTGATAAAGTATTAAAAAGCAGATTAAACTTAGCATATCATCAGTTTTTTCTCCCCAAAACACCATGTTGTGAAACAAATAATGGTCAATTTTACCTTTAGTTTCTGCTGAATAAAAACATATCACAATGTACTTATTTATACAATAAACACTTATAAACTTGATTTGTGTGCAGTGTATAGTGAGAGGCACCAGAAGGAATACAAAGTTGAGCATGTCCATTTCTCAAATTCCCAAAGTAGACCTACTTATATTTTGACTGATCTGTGATTTCATCATAATAAGAATTTGTTTGATCAATTCTCCTAAAGAGCATCATCTGTTTAAAAAAAAAACATTTCATAGATACCATTGCAGCATTCAAGGCTATCCATTTGTTATCCCTTACATTTGTTATATGACTGTATCACCTCCTTTTCCAGTTACATATATTCCAAGTTATGTTTTTTTATATCACAGAGATTTTGAGAAGCCCTGGGACCTGTGGCTGATATCCCCAGAGCATCTTCTGGCAATGGGTGATACACATTACATATAGAATGACTAATACTTACAATAAGTAAAATTTAAGAGAGAGACTAATAGAAAGTCAACCAGGCTGGTCACAGAGTGAGTCCACTTTTGCATTAAAAATGAATAAAAATTAATATTTTATAGCTTTTGCTACAACCTACCATTCTTGGGAATTTGGAGAAAATCACAGGCAGTAGCCCAGTAATTGTATTTTCAAGTTATTGTAGTGTCCTGGGATGTAATTTGTTCGGTACTAGTGATTTACATTCACTGGGCACATTTAGTTGTTCTCTTACCTTGTCTTTATTTATATTGTTTCTCATTATAACCTAAGCACCCCAGAGATTTGCCATTTATCCTTCTATGGAAGACTTCACATCCAAAGTTTTTTTTTTCATATATTTTCTTTGACCCCAATTAGAATGTGAGCTCCTTAAGAACAGATGTGGTCTCATTTTTTTCCCCTATTTATATCCCCAGCACTTATCAGAGTGTTTCACGCTTTTCATTTATTTCATTACTTTTTCATCATCTTTGTTCTATAACAGAGTATCACTCTCCTTGGTAGTAAAACCAAAAGGAAAATAGGAGGTGGATAGTTTTGTTTTCTTTCCATTGTCCATGACACTTCAAATTGTACTTCTATCTCTTCTTTGGCTATCTTCTTGTCCTCAACATACTAAAACAGGTTGAATGATAGAACTAGGATATCAAAAAAAGATTCATTGCAAACTTCATCTCATGTAGTCATTCCTTGTTCGTGACATTCTTTTAATAGTACTGTTACCTTTGATATTTATTCTCAGTTATGTCTCTTTATTTCTACTTTCTGTTCATATATTTTAAAATTTCATTTTAAAAATATTTAAATAGATTTTAAATAAACCAAGGTGGTCAATAAGTTCTCTGTGCAGTCACATTTGTCTCTATAAAAAGTTGCTACTTTTCTTCATAAATAAAATAATTTGTATTATCAGGGTATTTTTCTTGAGCATATGTTTTCTTTGAATTTTTTAAAAAGAATTCTACCCAGGGGCAGCTAGGTGGTTTAGTGGATAGAGCACCAACCCTGAAGTCAGGAGGAACTGAGTTCAAATGTGGTCTCAGACACTTAACACTTCCTAGCCGTGTGATCCTGGGCAAGTCACTTACCCCCAATTGCCTCAGCCAAAAACAAACAAACAAACAAACAAAAAACAATTCTACCCACTCTAAAATCTACTCTTTCAAAATTTAAATTGTGTGTCAAAATGTGTTTAGCATTATATATATTTATTAATAGAGCTCAGAACCCCCTTAACCATGGATTCCCTCAGCCTTAGCTTCAAGGCAAGTTTTCAATCAACTGAAGACCAAAGGAATACATATCTATTAGGGAATGTCTAAACAAATTGTGGAATGTATGTGTGTGTGCATATACTATGAATATAATCGATTATCATTGCACTACAAGAATTGATGAATTGAACTGCCTCAGAGAAACCTGGAAAAACTTGTATAAATTGATACAAAATGAAATGAGCAGAAAATAAAAAAACAATTTATACAATGACTTTATAAAGAAAAACAAATCTGAAGGACTTAGGAATTCTGATCAAACAATATTCTTTTTCTTTTTTTCAATGAGGACAGTGTTGGGAGGGCAGAGGGAAATAGGAACAGGAAAGCAAAAAAAAAAACAGAAAGAGAGAGAGAGAGAGAGAGAGAGAGAGAGAGAGAGAGAGAGAGAGAGAGAGAGAGAGAAAGGAAGAAAAAAAGAGGTTAATAGGGCATTTTTTTCCAAAATAGGAAAAAAAAGCACAAATGGCTAGGAAGAAGACCAGACACACAGAAAGCTTTGAAAGCTATGGGTTTTGATCTTATTTTGTATTTAAAAAGAAAAGCAACCTGTACATAATAGAGACCTACAATTCAGATCCTCATTTTCTGTTGTACTAGGCATATGCAAATGCCCTATCCTTTTGGCATTTGTTAAATTCTGAATAAAAATAAAAAGGAATTTATATTTTAAAAAAGATCTTACAGTTCAGGAGCCTGCTGACAATTTCTCCTTTATTAGATCAAACCAGAAGAAATATTAATTCAAAGCAAAAGACAATTAAATAGCATGACAAAGTAATAAGAAAAATCTTTGTCATGTAAATAGAAGCACACCCTCCCATAAATTTCCATGTCACCATTAAGGAAAAGGAACATAAATAGGAAACACATGTAGCTAAGGAACATATGCAGGGAAAATACTTAACCAGTACAACTCATGCTCTTAAGGCTGCCTCTAAAATGGAATTCTTGTTTGCTTCTAAAGCTGTTTTCTGCTGATGTCACCTGCTGGTCTGCTTTCTCTACCAAACCAAGGTCGAGCTGTGAACTGCTAGTTGTCCACTGCTGGTTTTCTATTGAGCTGTCATATCTTCTGGGTTTTTTTCTAAATTACAGATACTATGTGGCTTCTTCCCCACAGGAGGTGGTTATAATATTTTTGTTGTATTTAGCCCAAAGTATTTGAGTTATTCTGGCTCTTTTGTGACATCCCGAAAGCCAGAAAAAACCCTTAGTTCAAGGTAATGTTTTGAAATGCTTTGCTTGTACTTTAATGTTCAGTTCTCTAGATCTTCCCCTTCTCTTCCTCATTCTTCTTTTCTTTTTCCTCCTCCCTCTCATTCTTTTACTCTTCTTCCTCCTCTATTTTCTTCTTCCTTCTCCTCCTGTTTTCTTTTTTTTCTCCTCCTTTTCCTCCTCCTCTTCCTTCTTCTCTTTTTCTTTCCTGTGATTTGAGCAGGTTGAAAAAATTCCCTTCAAATTCTACCATGCCCTTAACTATTAGCTTCTGGATCATACAAATTACCATGGACCAGTCAATTAGCAGTCAATACCAAAGAGAGCCGAGTGAATTTAATAACTTTTGTCCTATATTCCCGACTCACCAAAATCATTGCTTTCCCAATGTCACTATCAGGAACTATAAGATAGTGTAGTCACTTCTCAAACTTTCTGTCATTTCTACTTTTACAACCTGTTCTTGCTTATGAATGAGATTCAAGAAGAAAAGTCTTCATAGTCATTTCCTCCCCCTTCTGGAGGATGGAATTATGATCAAGCAGGGCAAATAAAGAATTTCTCAACTGTTCTGCTGTGCAGAGAAACTTTGAGCAGGTATCAGAGGAGTTGAAGTCCCCATACTAATTCTGTGCCAATATTATAATCTGCTTTTGAAACTTCATTCATTTCCTTATTTTAGCCAGGAAGTTTATAGTATACTCCCACCACAATATTGCTTCTGTTTCTCCTATTGCTGGTCTTTCTCCAGATGTTCTAACCATACTCCACCCATCTGGTTCATGCCTTTTCACAGAGAAATGAGGAAGTAAATCTTCATAATATAAAATACTACCCTTCTCTCCCCTTTTATTTCCACTTTCCTTTTGTTTCTGAATACACTATTTTTAATTGGTAATTGTAATAAATTAGGACTTGCCTAGGACTTTGTACTCCTTAGAGAGGCTTTCTAGGTTTCTTTTAGCAATAATGCCATTTGTCCCCATCTGAAGCACAGAAGGGGATGATTGGTCATTGATTATTTGACAAGTCTTAGAACAATTTCTGTTATGGTCCAGATATGCACACAAGGAAGAAAGCATTTCTCTTGATCATTCTTTTCTGGATATCTCTGTTTTATCTCTCAGTAGGGATCTGATGGCCAACAGAATCATCATTATTATCATTATCAACATCATCATCATTATCTTCTCCTCCTCCTCTTCTTTTTTCTCCTCTTCTTTCCCCTCCTCCTTTTTTTTCCTTCTCTTCCTCCTCCTCCTCTTTCTTTTCTTTCTCTTCTTCCTCCTTTTTTCTTCTCCTCCTTGTTCTTCTCCTCTTCCTCCTCCTCATCGCCTCTTCTTTCTCCTCCTCTTCCTCCTTTTTTCTCCTCCTCCTCATTCTTTTCCTCTTCCTCCTCCTCATTCTCCTCATTCTCCTTCTCCTCCTCTTCCTCCTTCTCCTCCTCCTCCTGCTCTTTCTCATCTTCTTCCTCCTCCGCCTTTTCCTCCTCCTCTTTTTCCTCCTTTTTCTCCTCCTCCTCATTTTCCTCCTTTTCCTTCTCCTCCTTCTTTTCTTCCTCTTCCTCCTCCTCCTCATTGTTCTCCTCTTCCTCCTTATTCTCCTCTTTCTCCTCCTCATTCTCTTCTCCCTCCTCCTCTTCCTTTTTCTCCTCCTCCTTCTCCACCTTCTTGTTCTCCTTCTTTCTATTCAGAGTATATAGCTCTACTCTCTATGAAATGATCTATGAACCCATTAAAAACTTCTAAAAGTCCTTCTTTTCTTTTTTGTATCACTTTTTTTACCCTGGATTTCCTTCTGTCACTTGGGATTATTTTTTCCTCTTGAAAATACAAACAACTCACATTTTATCTGAAAAAGGTTAGAACAATAATTCTGGGTTGTATTTTACATGTCTCCTTACTTTGTGTCTGTTTTCTATGTTAGGTATTACATACATACGGCTATCTAACATATAATCATAGCTTGCCAATGGCATTAGTAAATATGATCTGGAATCTGGCCCACATATGCAGAAGAAAGTAGAGGAAAAGGCCACTCCAGGATCACCAGTAGCCTTACTAGAAGTAAAGGTAGATAGGATCCAGGATCAAGATTTTTCCTCCAGTTTTCAAGATGGATATTAGGATAGAAATCTATTTATCTGCCACCCCTCTAATATTTCTAATCTAGGGACATGAGTCTGGGTTCAGAATTATTGTTGAGTCATTTCAGTCATGTTTAATTCTCCATGACACCATTTGGTGTTCTCTTGGCAAAGACATTAAAGTGCTTTGCCATTTCCTTCTCCAGCTCATCTTCTAGATGAGGAACTTCTCATCTATAGAGTTAAATGACTTGCCTAGAGTCACACAGCCAGTAAATGACTGAGGTCAGATTTGAACTCAGGTCCTCCTGACTCCAAGGCTAGTAATCTATACATTATAGATCCAAGGTAGACCTTAGCTCGCCCTCTCCAGCTTCACTCCTTCCCACCAAATGATGTTTTCATAAAAGACCCTCACCAATGTGAATATATATAATGTAAGAATAATATAATATGTATAAAATAGTATATTACAATTATGATATAGAATATATTATATGTATGATATGTAATATATAATGCATACTATAGTGTTATTAACATAACATATTACATAAAATATAATATAAATGTATATAATATATAAATAATATAATAAAATTAGCCATTTTTTCAAAGAACACAACTAATGGAAACCAGAGTATTTATACAAATTAGATCAAATAGTAAAGAAGCTCTTTTATCTTGGATCAAGATAAAACAGTACAACTCAACCAACAAAGGAGGAGATTATCTCACCAAAGGAAATTCAACTGTGTAGGTTAGCTTTCCCACATGTCTGTGGCTCCCAAGGCTCCCATTAGCCATTGAAAAGTTTAAATTGGGGCAGCTAAGTGGTGTACCAGTTCAGGAGTCAGTAGGATTTGATTCCAGATCAGACTTCAGAGACTACTAGCAGTGTGAACCTGAGCAAGTCACCTAACCCTATTTGCCCCCTTCCAAAGTTAAATAAAAAAAAGAAAGTTTAAATTTTGTCTCTCTTGAAGTCCTCTTTCAAACTGTGTATCCAGTCAACTGACTCCTGGGATTGAGGCTCAGTGTTCTCTCTATCAGAAGTCACATTCCTTTAAATACAATACACATCAAAGAACTGTCTCTGAGGAAAACTACCCCAGGCATTTGTGGAAACAAGGTTATAATGAAATTCAACTCCTTAGAGATTATAGTACACATATTTTATTTATTGCAATTTTTTCCCTAGACATCAGCATTTTTATATTTTGAGTGTTTTTATATTCTTCTTGATGCTGGATTTTTATGTGACATGAAGGCTGTAACAGATTCTTTTATTTTTAGGCTAAGTTTTAAAAACATCTTAATTAAAAGCATGAAATACTTCAGAAAGTAGTAAGCATAAGTGGAATAGTTCCTCTAGATTTAACAAGATCTAATGGTAAAGAACAGTTTGGAAAAATAGGAGCAAAATCTCTAGAGTTCGAGACCATGGAGAATAAAAAAAAAAACCAGAAGGATGGGTGAATGTTCGTTTTTTTAAGGTGGGGGAGAAGGGGAGGTTTAAGATTAATAAATGACTTCCAACCCATGACAAAACAGATTATTATGAAGGAATGAAAAGGCATTTATTAAATGCTTACTACATGCCAAGTAGTGTGCTAAATACTGAGAATGCAAATGCAAAAAGAAAACTAGTCCCTTCTCTCAAGAAGCTTACATTCTAAATGGGAGAGATAACACATTTAGGGAAGGTCAGGGAAATTTATTTTGGTTTGGAAAGTTACAAAGATGGTGAGTAGAGTAATAGAGAAGCTGTTAGAATATCAATGCTACTATTTATTTGATCCTAGTTCTAGAACCGGAAATTAAAGGTAGGAGCATGAGAGGGGGGAAGGGAAGAAGAAAAACAAGTTAGATATGACATCAAGACAAATGGAAAGAAAATAAGGGGGAAGAATGAAGTAAAGCATGGCTTAGGCTGTCTAAATATAGAGAACTATATGAGATGATTTGTGAATACTTAGAGAATCAGTATTTCTTAAGAACCATCACAATGATTCACTACAAAGTCATATCAAGCTAACATTATATAACTAATTATATAACCAATGTAGTAGGAAAATGCCGTAAGCATCCTATATCTGGATTTGAGCAAACCACTAAAGTTTTTCAAGATAGATATACAAACCAGAAAAATAAAAGAACTTAACCAATTGCCATCTTTTTGGCATAGAACTACAATTCTAGAGGAAAAATTTGATTTAGTCATAGACATAGACATGTAACCCTAAAATGTTCCCAATAAAATTGCATATTTTCTTGTGAATTCTTTGCAGTTTATATAAATGTTTAGCATCACAAGTCAAGGGGCATGCCTTCTACTTCCTTTGTAATTCCCCCCATTACCCAGTCCAATGAACATCATGGACATTCATCATTAAAAGTGTAAATTCCATTGATGAAATGTGAGAAGTGATAACAAGAATCAGAATGAAACTATATGATACAAACATTGATCTGAGAAGTGAAAACTTTAGAATATTATTCAGATGATTCTGAATATCTAAAATATTTATCAATGTAGAATTAATCAATAAGCATTTATTAACTACTTACCATGTGCCAGTCACTGTGCTAAGAGGTGGGGATACAAAGAAAGGCAAACAAATAATCCCTGCCCTTGGGAAGATAACAATTTAATGTGGTGGACAATATACAAACTAAGCATGTAAATATTTAAGGCATCTACAGGATAAATGGGAAATAATCAACAGAGAGAAGACATTGGAATGAGGGAGTAGGAAAGGCTTCCTGTAGGATTTTATCTGGGACTTGAAGAAATTAAGAGGAAAATATCTCAGGTAGAGAAAATGACTGGAGCAGAGAGAGGGAGTGTCTTTTGCATGGAACAGTCAAGAGGCCAGTGTTACTGGACAGAAGAGTGTGGAGGGGAATGGAAAACGTAAGAAGATCAGAAAAGTTGGGAGACTTATGAAAGACTTTGAACATCAAATAGATATTTAATCGTGAAGGAGATAGAGAACCTAATGTATATAGATGAAATCTAGAAAAAAATGTTCACATTCTATTAAAGTTATTATGAAATCATGAAACATACTATGATATGTAGACTGATATAAATAAATTTATGTATGCATGCCCAAAGTGATTAAGTGACTTTTCCAGGGTCATATAACATATAAATACCAGGCCCAGAACTTAAGCTCTTTCACTTCCAATTTCATTAACACTCTATAATACAAATTTTAGATCTGACAAAGAAATTATTATTCATCATATTTTTCTAATTTATTACTTTTAGTCTTTTCCTTTATTCTGTTTTTTTAACTGTGCTGAGACTATCCAATTCAGCCTTATACTAAAATAACTCAAAATGTATTATTCTAACCCACCAAAGCTAGACACACATATAGCATTTACTTAATTGAATCTCACTCATTTGTCTTAGTCTATATTTAACTGTCCATTATGCAATTCTATTTATTTGATTTATTTCATTTGGCATAGGTGTTTTATAAGTTGTCATAGTTGAGAAAATTTTAAGAGATTAACTTGGCATGATTGGGAAGCTGCATATGGAGAAGTCAATTTTCATTGAGGTTACATTTTTAAAATAATTATATCGACTTTGGACAGGACTATGCTGTAGTATTGAACAAAGCAGCTTTGAGAATCCAAGATATATGAGTTTTTTCTCTATCCTTGTCATTTATTAATAGTCAAATCATTTAAACTTTGGTCAAATTATTTAGGCTTTGGTCAAATCATTTAAGCTATGTCTATGTGACATTAAATATCTGTATGAAAAATGAAAATTTTAGTCCATTAGGTTGCTGTTTCAAAATCTACTAATGATTTGATAGATATTTCAATATTTCATAATGCATAATTTTATTGATGTGGGTATTTCCTATCTAGGGGCAGACCATAATGTATTCAGGCCTTCTGGTCCTCTGTGATTCTTGTCTACATCCTTTCACAAATCATTCCTAGAGGATCTAACACATTAGAATCATTTCTGTACAACTTTTAACATTTGTAGGTACCAGCACAGCACTAAGGCTGTATATCAGTTATTATTTTCATTTCATGCCCTGCCTATGTATTTTTCCAATTATACATTTCCTGGATGATTTTTTCATGCCATTTTTTTTCACGCAAATCATTATTGATAACACACTATGTTATGGCTTTCTTGTGCCTCTATATTTCTGTCCATTGTCTTCTGGACTGACCCCTGATTATGATTATTTGGAGCATCTGGTATTTCATGATTTGCAGCTATTTAGCATTAAAGGGAAATTGTCATCATTTTAAATGATTGGGGTTTGGTTCTGAAAATAATTTTATTATCATGAAAAAATTGCAGAATGTCCCCTACTTATTATGCAGCTCACTCTCTTCCTTTTATTCTGTTTTGAACATAGTCTCAGACAGAAAGAATGGAAAGAGATGAATTTCAAGTCAAATACCTTGAGATTTAATCCTAGTGGTGTCACATATTTCTTGTGTGACTTGGGACAAGTTATTTCATCTTTATGATCCTCATTTTCCTTATCTGTGAAAAGAAGGGGCTTAACTAGATGACTTCTCAAGTCCATTTCAGTACTAAACTGTGATTTTAAAGTCTTAAAAAATGACCACCATATTTTTCATATTAAAATTTTGGGTGAATTGTTTCTTCTGAAAAGCCTTGTTAGAAGAATGCTTCCTTTTCATAAAATGGTTAACATCAGCCTGCAATTTTTACCCAGAAATTTTGCCTTCTATTTAAGTGTGATCTTCTCTTCTTCAGCTTGATCATCAATAAAATGGGCAGAACAAGATTTTGTGAGTATTTGTACTTAAGTACTCTAAGAGTCTCAGATTATATGAATGTAGAATACTGTTATTTTTATAGTGAATCCAAGTTTGTTTCACTTTATTCTTTAAGATATTGCTATATCATTTTCAATTCACCTAATGTATAAATTATGTTTTTGCTTTTGATCTCAGGCATTATGACATACTAGCTTTTTTGGACTTCTAGTATGCTCTTCTGTTTAAATATAATCTCTTTCTCTTATACTGCTTAGCAATTTTTATGTTTAAGTATCTATCTATTAGTTTTTTGCCAAAAAGTGGATATCATAGTGTAACACTCATGCCTAAATTCAGTCAATAACCATTAATTAAATACCTACTATATGCCAGGCATTTGGTAGATCCTGGGAAAGATTCTGTGTTCCTGAATATTTTTGGCTTCCTATGACACAATTGGATTTTAAAAATTATTTTAATATAATTTTACAAATATAATTATCTATATTCTGTGGCAAAGTGCAAAGAGCACTATGTGGAAACTCAAGAAGTCTGGATTTCAGTTCTTAAGCAGTTTTGTACAGGTTTTTATTTTATTTTATTTTAATGTTTTGGCACAGTGAAGAAATTGGGGTTAAGTGATTTGCCTAGGGTCACACAATTAGAAAATGTTAAATGTCTGAGGCCAGATTTAAACTCAGATCTTCCTGACTCCAGGGTCTATGCTCTGTCCATTGTACCATCTAACTTCCCCTATACATGTTTTTAGAGAAACCATTTGCTTTTTCTTTACAAAGATCCCCTTTTAGGAAAAGGCCCCACATGTGCAAGAATGTTTGTGGCAGCCCTTTTTGTAGTGGCTAGAAACTGGAAATTGAATAGATGCCCTTCAATTGGAGAATGGCTGAATAAATTATGGTATATGAACATTATGGAATATTATTGTTCTGTAAGAAATGACCAGCAAGATGATTTCAGAGAGGCCTGGGGAGACTTACATGAACTGATGCTGAGTGAAATGAGCAGAACCAGGAGATCATTATACACCGCAACAACAGTACTATATGACAATTAATTCTGATGGACATGGCTCTCTTCAACAATGCTATGTCTCAAACCACCTGCAATTGTTCACTGAAGAAAGCCATATACACCCAGAGAGAGGGATGCGAAATGTGGACCACAACATAACATTCTCATACTCCTTGATTGATGTTTGCTTACATTGTGTTTCCTTTATCTGATATATCGTTTGTGTAGATAAGATTTTTCTTGCACAACAATGATAAGTTTGGAAATATGTATACATATATTCGATTTGCCAATATTTTAACATAATTAACATGTAGTGGATATCCTGCCATCTAGGGAAGGGGTGGGGAAGTTGGGGGGAAAAATTTGTAACGGAAAGCTATGTAAGGGTTATTGTTGAAGAATTACCCACACATATGTTATGCAAATAAAATAAAATTAAAAAAAAAACAAAGATCCCCTTTTAGAACCAATATTCCAATAATGTATGATTTAGTAACAGAAATAAAGTCAAAATGGCCTAAAAGTTAACCTTACCAATTTTTTTTTCCAAAGCTTTGAGTTACCTTCATTGTGTTCTATTAAAATGAAAATTCCTTCACAATTCATAACCAAAGAATTAAGAGGATCAAAGAAGATAGACAATTTAAATTATATAAAATTGAAAAGGTTTCAAACAAAACCAATATAGCTAAAGTTAAAAGGGAAGCAGGTAAATAGGGAAACATTTTGCGACAAATTTCTTTGATAAATGTCTCATTTCTAAAATATGTAAAGAATTGATTTAAATTTGCAATAGCCTCTCCTCAAATAACATATAGCAAAAAGATATGAAGTTCTCAATGGAAGAAATCCAACTATCCATAATCATTTGGAAAAAAATGTTCTGCTTCACTAATAATTAGAGAAATGCAAATTAAAGCTACTCTGAAGTTCTACTTAATATCTATCAGGCTGGCAAAGTTGACAAAAGGGGGAAATTACTTGTTGGAAGACTGTGGGAAAATAGGCATATTAATGAAATGTTAGTGGACAAACAATTTTGGAATTCAGTTTGGAACTTTGTCTCAGTACTCACTAAAGTGTGCATATTCTTTTACCTAGTGATACTTATTACTAGACCCATATCCAAAGAGATCAAAGAAAAGGACTTGCATACAAAAAATATTTATAGAAGCTCTTTTTATGGTGACAAAGAATTAGAAGCTAAAGGAGTATCTATCAATTGGGAAATTTATACAAATTATAGTATATGAATGTAAAGGAATACTATCGCACTTTAAAAAAAAATAAAAGGGATGGTTTTAGAAAAACCTAAAAAGTACTTGTGTGAATCTGTATAAAGTAAAAGGAACAAAACCAGGAGGATAATTCATACAATAATGATAACATAAATAATGTTAAAATTTCTAAGTGATGCAATTATCATGATTCCAGAGACAAAGGTATAGAACAAAATGGATTTTTTGGACAAGGCCAATGTGGGAATTTATTTTGCTTGACTATGCATATTTTTATGAGATTTTTGTTTTTTGTTTTTCTTTTTTTAATGGAGAGGAAGTGGGAAAGAACGAAAAGACAATTTAAGTGAAAAAAGTTAAATTTAAAACAAATGAAATAAAATGAAACTACTTCCACTCTAAAGGCCTTTTTTCTATTTGGCTGAACTTTCTAATTCTTCTCTCTTTTATCTGTCTTCATTATCCTTTGACACTTTCTTATCTGCTTTTGTTTCCCAACCTTCCACAAAGCCTTTTAGTTGAATAGAAGTGTGATAATTCATTTAATGGTAGATGTAATAATGATAGTAGCTAACATTTACATAATGTTTAAGGATTGCAAATTATTTCTTCTAAATTCCTATTTGATCTTCAACCACTTTGTGAAGTAGATTGTATTTTCCCCATTTTAGTTAGATGATACTGAATTCAGTGAGATGTGTGACTTGCATGGGGTCTTTGAGCTATAATTATATCAAAGGCAGGTTTTTTGTTTTTTGTTTTTTTTTACTGAGGCAATTGGAGTTAAGTGACTTGCCCAGGGTCAAACAGCTAGGAAATGTTAAGTGTCTGAGGTCAGATTTGAATTCCTGACTTCAGGGATAGTGCTCTATCCACTGCACCACCTAGGTGCCCCCAAAGGCAGGTTTTCAACCCAAATCTCCTGATTCAAAGTCTAGAAAACTATCCACTTTGCCATGCCACAAAGGTTCTCAAGATAATATGGTAGTTTTTGTTGTTGTTGTTTTTTTTTAGATGGGCCTTGTGTGTGTGTGTATGTGTGTGTGTGTGTTTGTAAATTAGCCATGGTTATATTTACAGTTATGTTTGACTATCTGCTTGGAACATCCCACTTACTCAACCTCCAAATAAAGTTGCATCCTTGGTTGTAATCAGGCTTATCCCATATAAGTGTAAATCTAAATCATAGAAAACCAAGGGGGAGGGAAATCATCCACTCTGAAATTTCAACATAAGGAATTCTAGAAAACCATGGTCCTTAAAAAAGAGAACTCTTTAGTTTTTTGGAAATTATATGTTCCTGAGGATTCAGGGCCCCAAACTCTGGCATTACAGGGATTAGATTCAATCTTGGGGGACTGCCCCTAGGCCATGTATCTTTGTCTCATTTTGTCACCACCTAGAATTTCCTCTGGGAACCTCAGAATATAATTCTTACTGAGGTCTCCACAGAGTTGAGTAAAAAAATCTCAGCCTTCCAAGCCAGTGCTCAGAGTAATAATATTGGATACAAGATAGCTTTTGTTTTCATCCCACAGAGAAAATGCAAGAAACACAAAGAATTTGCCAGAGCCCATAACACTGAGTACCCTTCTCTGAGAAAACTTTAACTTTCCGCCATAGGATACTAGCCTCATTTTATAATACTTCCCTATGGGTTGGAGCTCTCTCAGAAAGGAAATATATTGGAGTTGCTGGAGGGGCTATTTCTCACATTTCTGGATATTCCAATATTCTCCTGCTGCCCTCCCCAACCTCCACCCCTAACTATACAGACCTCTTACTTTATGATACTTCTTAAAGATTTCACTCTTTTCAGAAGGAGCTCACTTGGGATTTCTAGAGAGGCTATCCATTCCCATTAGAATCAAAATATCAGAAAAACTCACAATAGTAGCAGAGGAAAAAGGCAAGGTGCGGCTTCTAGACATCATGAGTCATTTCCTTGTTCCTCCAGTACCTGGTCCACAAGCTTGGTCCTGGGTCCAGAAATTCAACACTCCTCCAGAAAATTGGCCTTCAGGAACTTTCACTATTTTTCTAGAATTAAATTAAATTCAAAAAGCAGTTATTAAGTGCCAACTTTTGTCCAGGCACTGTACTAAACTCTAGGGATTCCCATCACTCAGCCAGAACTCAGAAGTGTCCTCATTGCTGCTCTTTCTGAAGTAGAGATAAGGGGTACTGAATATTCCCTTTGTGGTATTCTCTTTGGAGATTATATGGAAGGATCAATTTCATCTCCTAAGTGCCCAGATCTCCTCTCAAGTATAGCTCTCTCAGGCTGATGGTAGCTCTGACTACCCCTTTTTTATAGACCAGGTACAAAAGGGCACCTACCTTCAATGCCCAAGAGCCTGAGCTTGTTAAATCATCCCAATGCTGAGAATCTTTCCCTCTTAGAGGCAGATGAAGAGTCTTCAGTTCCCAATCAATGTCCCATACAAGGGCTTCATCCCTTTAAAGCCAAGGAGTTGAGCAGGTTCTCCTGATCAACCCTCCACTCATACTACAGGATCAGGAAGAAAACATAACCTCTTATGAAAATGTTTCTCAAAGCCCTGATAGGCTAAGCTCAAATTCTGTTACTAATTCTGATTCTTCTCATTTTTTTTTTTGATAACATAAAAAAATAGAAACTTTTCTCCTGTGACCAAACTGATGTACTAGTTGTTCTTGGAACAGGCTGTGTGCATTCCTGCCTTGATACTTTTTGCATACACTATCCTGACTGAACTCTTGATTAAGCCTCCTCATTTCTACTAGACACATCCCACCTTGTCTCACTGAACTCTGATCATAGCCTCCTATAAGAAGCACTGAGTGCCTATTCCATGCCTTTGGCACTCATTCGCCTTATGTTATTCTCATCATTTTATGTGGGTGCTCGGTTTTTCTTGCTTGATAAACAGCATAAATTCTTAGGATTGTAAGGCTATATTTTTTGTGCAACATCTGAGCATATTTTACTAGTTACATTATTTAATCGATGGACTTAATATACATATTTTAGCCAGTGATTTTTACATACTAAAAATGATGGGCAGACTTAGGAGTTACATACAAGTAATGCTGTAGTCTCTTTAAGGATGAGGTTTCACTTTTTATTTCTCATGATATCTCCAATACCTAGTGATAACTTCTCAAAAAATATTTGTTGATAAGGATGGTGATAGAACAAGGACAGGGAATCCTGGACTCTCTTCCTTAAATTAACTCTAAAGACTTCAATAGCTTTCCATTTACCCTCTGTTTACTAGTCTGTAAAATGGAGAGAATGAAACTATAGGACCTACTTCATAGGAACAATGAAAGCATCATATATTCAATCATGTATTTAAAATGCTTTATGAATTTTAAAACACTATGTCAATATTAGTGATATCAGTGACATGTATTGTATCATATTCAGTAAATTATCTTTGCATAAATCTATTACTTATCTGCCTGGCAGATAAATTACAAACTCTTTGAGAACAGAAAGTACTTTAGGATTATAGGATCACAGATTTAAAGCTAAGAAGGGGATTTTAAAAACAATCTAGTTCAAAATCCTCATTTCACAGATGTGGAAACTAAAATCTAGAACTGAAGTTGCTTAAGTTATTCAGGACTCTAACCCAGGTAACTGACTTCTGGGACAGCTTTCCAGTAGTTCAGTGAACTGAAGTTCTTTCCTGAGTTCAAATCTAGCCTCAAACAATTACTAGCTATATGATCCTGGCCAAGTCTTAACCTATTTGCCTCAGTTCTTCATCTGCAAAGTGAGCTAGAGAAGGAAATGACAAATCATTTTGATAAGAAAACCCCAAATGGGGTCATGAAGAGTCAGACAGCCCTGGAAAAATGACTGAACGACAATAGCTGCGACTTCATATCCATTCTTGTTTCTACTGAACTATAGCTGTGCTGCCTCTAAAACTAGAACCAGTTTTGATGCTAGGAAAAAATCACTATTTGTACTCCTTTGTCCCTCTAACATATTAGTCTGAAAGAACCAGTATTTGCTGGAATTCTGTCAGAGGTCTGTGAAAATTTGGGAAAAACAGGAGAAGGGCTACCAGATAGGAAATAAATTAATGTGCCAATTTTCATAAAACAGAAGGGAGGGGGGGAAAGAGAAGGAAAAAAAATCATTAATTAAATTCCCACTATATACCTGTTAGCTAATGAATTTGACTTTGATTACCAGGAAAAAAAATAATAATAAAGGCATAGTTTGTGAGCATTTGGAAAAGGAAATGATGACCACTTAAAGACCAATATAGTTTCATCTCATCATTCATCTCTGAATGATTTCATGTACTTTTTGCCAGGGTGAATTAGGGTAATGCCAAAAACACATGTGATAGGGTAGGTCTCTTTTATCTCTCTAAGGGAGTGTTAAGCCTGCAACGAGATTAACTTCTGGTCTGCAGCTAGTCCTCGTTAACTAGGTTAACATAATTGAAGCCTTTGTTCTGGTAGTTAGGACACTTTTTTGACAAGGTGTGAACTTGCCTTACCCTGGGTATAAAGGAATTAGCCCCACCTTAATGATGAAGTTCAGGGGTATTTACCACCCAGTTAACACCTCACTGTTGAGCCACATCTTTGTACTTGACTTTTAAAAGGAGCATGGAAAGAACCTAAGGTAGTCATACACAAACATATAAATCTGCAGGTCCCTTTGTGGCCCTGTGGCTCTCTCTGTTGAGAACTATGTGAATCAGAAAACTGTCTACATGAGGTAATCATATCGCCCCAAGGGGAACAAAATTCCCCCAAATGGCTTTGGATGACAGCAGGAGAAAAAAAGAAAATGGGACAATTTTCTAGCGTATTCCTGTTATTTTCAAGAATGTTGTTTTTTAAATCTATCTGAATCTTTGGGACCTTGTTTGAGATTATCTTGGTGAAAACACTAAAGTGGTCTGCCATTTTCTTTCCTAGCTCATTTTATAGATGGAAAAACCAAGGAAAACAGGGTTAATTGACTTGACCTTGATCACACAGCTAGTAAGTTTCTAAGGCCATATTTGAATTGAGATCTTCCTGACTCCAACCTGGCTGCTCTATACCACCTAGCTGTCTCTTTTCAATAATGACAGGCTTTGACCTTTGACTTTAAATCTGGAGGATTATAGGTCCCTAGAGAGGTGTCTTATTAAAAGAAGAGAAGGTTGGTGCTTGACTTCCTAGGAATTTCAATTTTGTTTATTTTATTATATTTTATTTTGCATTGCAAGGAACTTCAGTCCTTTCATTTATTCAATAAATATTTACTAAGTGCCTGGTATATGCCAGACACTATACTAAGTATCAAGGACACAAAAAAAGGCAAAAGAAATTCCTTGCCTTCTGGAAGTTTGTAATCTAAGAAACTATTATTGAAATGTGGAGAGTTGCATATGCCTCTGAGGAAGCTGAGAAGGAGAGTTGTTTTGACTATTCATAGGCTTGTGAATCCATTTTTTAAAAATAGGTTAAATAAAGCTGATCTTGCATTTGATGAATTGTTAGCCTAAGTACTTGCATAGGATTTAAAAGTACTTTTCTCTTTTCTTGGAGTTCTGATATAAAACTAATTTCTGATATTTCCAGGGGAAATTCTCAGTGGTGTCACAAGCCAAAGAGAATGATTTGCAAGAAGTCCCCTATATTATAAATCCAGAGCTTCATTTATTTCAGTATCTTGTATTTTAGTGAAATAAATGGCAAAACCTCACTATCCCTGTGGACAAGATGAGAAGATGTTGATTGGATCATACTACAATTTGGTGGGTTTTGAATTAATTTTTGACTTGGCCCAAAGATTACTCTTTAATAAATCAACAAAATGTAAAAGGAGGTATTTAGTGGGAGGCCTCAGAAATGCAGCCTTGACCCTATGTTGCACAACATTTGTAGCCGTGAAATGTATGAAGTCATAAATGGAATGCTTATCAAATTTGCTGATACTTTGAAGCTAGGTAGGAATACCTAACCAGCTAAATGATAGAGCCAGGATCCAAAAAGATTTGGACAAATTAGAATGATGAATTAAATCTAATAAGATGAAACTTAAAAGTAAAATAATCCCACTTGAGAATTAAAAAACAAAACAAAACAAGTTTAGGATGAGGAAAGCATGGCCTGATCCTAATTCATGTAAAAAATATCTGGGACTTTTGTGGATTCAAAACTTGATGAGTCAATAACATGATATAGGATCCCCCCCAAAAAAAAGTGATTTTAGGATGCATTAGGAAAAGGATAATATCCAAAGCTATTAAGACACTGAAGAAGAGAAGGGTGACCAGGAAGTAAAAGGAACTGGCAACAATGTGTGCCACAGGTACTAGAAATGCAAATATAAAAATTAAATAATCCCTATCTTCAAGAAGTTCACATTCTACTAGGAGAAAACAATATGAACATAGAAAACTAATGCGATAAAAATACTAAGTAATTGGAACCCTAACAGCTGTGGAAATCAAAAAGGGTTTCATGTTAATTACGAACAATAAGGGGCTGGAGGAACTATTTTGTTGTTGTTTTTGTTTTTTATGCAGAGGAAAAGACCTGGAGTCAGAGTTGGAATAATACCTGTTGAGAAGCATTCAAAGAGTTGTCACATGGAAGAAGGATTAGGTTTGCTCTGCCTATATTGCAAATTACAAAGTTAGATTTCTATTCTGCATAAGGAAATGCTTCTTAGTCCCACATGAAATAGGTTGCTTTGTTATGTAGTGGATTACTCTTTTTAATGGAGGTCTTCAAGCACCATCAGGATTCAGATTTACAGGGCATATGGTTCAGAAAATTCTTACTGGAGATAGGTATCAGGTTGGATGGCTTCTGTGTCCTTTCCAACTCTAAAGTACTATATTTCTCAAAAGTAATTGTTTCATTGGCAAAATCTTGTTGGACACTCAGGTCATTCTTAAGCTTATAGAATTCAGAGATGAAAACTCCCTTAAAGATTATCCAGTCCAATTCAAAACCTCTAACCCTGTTTTACAAATAAGGAAACTGAGACCAGCAGAGGATCTTAATGATTTGTCCCATAGGTAATTAATAACACAGTCAGGGTTTGAAGTTAGGCCTTCTCAGTCCAAATTCTATGTTCTTTCCACTTTACCACAATACCTTTCAGTTGAGTGGAATGGAATATATTATATCATTATTAGTATGCTGCCAAGTACTACATTTTATTATATAGAAACAGCAATTGTCATCCTCTCAAAAACGAGTTTATGAGCATTGCCTGACTGAATGGTTGTTACATGAGGATTAGAGAATTTCTGCCACCCAGCTCTGTGAAAATGATACTCTATGAATGAAAGATATCGGTCTTGTTACAGCTCTTACAGCATGAGTTTCTTTCACCCCAAATTACAACGAATGTGTGTAACATAAACTTATTCACATCTATATATTTTTTTTAATTTGGACTAGTTCAGTATTTTACTCATTTCCATATAAGTGTCCACTAGTTCTGTTAACAATTTCAGCAAATGTTTCCTTGAGAATCTAAAAGATTTGTGTCAGACGTTGAATGCTGTATTATGGGCCCTCTATATAAATACTGCTTAAAATTAGATGGCAAAATCTTTCAATTTACATCCTGCCAACTGTTTTACCACACTCCCTCCCTTGCCTGTTTGCCTGCCATGTTATCCTCTATAATGAGTGAGTTACAGTAATTGTAGCTGGAAAAATCATCATTTGAGGGGGGGGGGAAAGCTCAAAACCTGCCTTATTTTTACATCAGTAAAGTGCCTGTCATTTTTTGGCTGGCTTACAGTTTTGGAGTCAAGTCAGTGAGCCAGCAGAGTAAATGCCACGTGGGGAGGGGCTGGGGTGAAGTATAAATTAGCTGTATTTCATTTTCCCTTAATAAAGAATTTCAGTTTTTTCCACAGTTAACTGTATAATCAATTTGCTCCCCTGCTGGTTTGCTAACTTGCTGTTGGCTTGACTTCAATAATATCGAGCCTGTAACGAGAGAAATGGGAGGACTGGATCTCACTGAGGAGAAATAAGGGACTGGGATAGAGCATACAGTTTTGGCTCTGGGAATTTTGTTGGACTTTTATCATTAAAGAGCCAGTGTGTGTCGCCCCCAAGAACTTTTCCAGCAGCCCCTCTTTTTCTCATAAAAGCCAGTGTACTCCCTGAGCTTCGTTAATCGGATTTCACTGATTGGATGATGTTAAATATTTAAATCCTTCTCGGTCTTCTGCAGCCTTGGGCTTACCAGCCCCTGAATTCCCCTGAAGTTTTATCAGTCAATTCTGTAAAGAATTATACAGTTATCAAAAATGTGTTTCAAATAAGGTTGCTTTTACATGAGCAATGTAACAAGTTTGTATCAAGTGCTGCTGAAAATCAGTACTTTCATTGTAAAATTATCCTGCTGAAAGGTTTGGAGAGAACACAGAAAAAATATATTCTACTCTAACTGCTGATTTTGCTCTTCCTGTCTTTCCCATGAAGAGAAATTATAGCCTATACGACGAGTTTGCTCACTAACTTACTTGTAACTTCACATATTTTTTTTTTAGCCTTTTGGATATAGGAGACACAAGTTAAACATACAAGATAAACAAAGATTATCTTTAGTCACAAGATTACCAGACAGAAAGCTCTTCTGAGCAGAAAGCCCCTTCCCTTCAAGGTTATTTTTGCTCTTCATTCCAAAGGGTCTCCTTCAGATTTACAGTTTGGTGGAATTGTGGATCAAGAGATTCTGCATCAGAATTAAACACATTACAATGCAACCCTGTAGTAGCTTTGGCATTGGAAAGGCAAAATTTGATTTTCTCCAGAGAGTTTTATTCTTAGCTTAACCCGTTAAGAGCTTTACAGAGGTTTCTAGAAAAGCATAGAGCTAATAAAATGTTCTGACTGCTTGACCTAGAAAATAGGCAAAGGATATCTGCCTCATCTTGGTGATCATTTATATCTATTAAGGTATTTTTAGTCCTTTCCCCTCTCAAATATTTTTCCCTCCATTGCTTTCTACCTAATATCTAATATCCTAAATCCTTGATTATCATCACATTAAGTTTTTTTATTTCCTTCTAAATCCATGGAAAATTTCCTAGTTTCTTTCTCCTTGTCTTTCCCCAGAGATTCTTCAGGAAATATTCTAATTAACTTAGCTATTTTCCTACCTAGCTTAGTTAGTTTTTTCCATCTGTAGGGATAGTTTGTTTAAATTAGTCTCCTAAAGGAAAGGCTTTTTTTTTTCTTCATGACATTTTTCAAAGGATAAATGAAACAAAATTGTAGGGAGAAAGTATAATATCCTTTTCTATAACTGTAACATTTTTGGAGTTTGGATACATATGCTGAAATTTGTATAAAAATTCTGCTTATGAAAGCAACAATAAAATTAACTCATCAAAAGACAATCAAAAAATTGTCTTTCAAAAAAACCACAATAATCAGTATTGTGTTTAAAACACAGATAATTGAAGCAGTCCCTGGATCCTTGGTGGAAAGGTGGGGGGCTATGAGTCCTTAATGTTGTACATGCTGTCATAGCAATTGCTACTTTGGTTGGTTTTGCTTAGCTATTTTTCTTTGTGACAAAAGAACTGCATGGAATAAGGTGATATTTGGGAAATATCTATGATGTAAAAAACAAAAGGAATCAATAAAATAAATTTAAAGCATTCTTTATTTTGTGCTTCACTGGAGCAATCAACAGAGCCTTCTCTCCAGAGCAGAGAGTTCTGGGTTTGCTTGTTCAATTCAATCCCACAGTCATTTAACAAATACCTATATATTCAAGAAACTGGAGATACACAAACAAATGAAATCTTGTTTTCTGCTCCTCATGGGGACAGAGAATACACACACACATACACACACACACACACCCCTAAATGCAAGGGAAATTAAGGGTGAAAAAACACCCCAAAGGGGGAGGGCCAGTAAAGGCTTCAGGGAGGAGCTTTGGTCTTTTCTTTGATCCTGTTAAATCCTACACGTCATAACCATACATCAGACTACAGGTTTTTGGAGTGTAGACTGCTCTTTTTGTATCTGACACCTAGTAGAGTGGAATGCTTAACAAATGTTTACTGAATTGAAGTCATGCAAACACTATAGGCATCTGACTCAAATATTTGTGATGTTATCCTAAGATCAAACTATTGTTTAGTGTACATTTATTAGTACCTACTGTATTCTAAACACTGAGTTAAGTATTGGGACTTGACTGTAAAACTGAGATGATCTTGACCCTTGGCATTCAAGGAGTTAACATTTTACCAAGGAGATAAAATGCATATAGGGAGATAATGATGGGAAAGGAGTTTATTCAGCAATAATAGTATTAATTTGTTTTGATGTCTTCAATTAATTCTATTTATTCACTCTCTTTACAAGCACACACATATCACATATATATAGTTATACATATCATATACATGTACATAATACACACATATATTGATATTTAATTTGAACATATTTATCTCTCCCTCATTAGACTGAATTCCTGAAATCAGGGATTGGACTTTTTTGTTTTGGTTTGTGTTTTTTGCCTTTCTTTGTATTCCCAGGGTTTAGTATAGTGTCAAGAACATGTTTGCTAAATACTTGTTGACTAACTCACTGATATATTTTCCCCCGTAAGAGCAACATTTGGAAGTAAGTGGGCATCAGAGGTATATTGATATGTAAGATATTGCAAAAGAGATGGTAATATTTACTCACTGAGTAGGCACTGTGTCCTAGTAGATTTATTCAATAAAACTTTTCTTTCATTTTGATGTTTTAGAGGAGTGTGGCACATAATGGATAGGGTAGTGGATTTAGGAATCCAGGAGATGTGGGTTCTTCTAATCCTACCACTTAATGCCTGTGTGTCCATGGGCAGACTGCTTAATCTTTCGTAGATTATATATTTAGACAGTTTATGATCTACCAAGTTCTCATATTGACAAAATCACTGTTATTTGATGTATTAAGATTTTATATCTTCTGTTCTCTTTATTTATAGCCTTATCTTTCAGTGCTAAGAGGGGCAGGATAGAACAGAGACTTGAATCTGGAGAGATTTGGGTTCTAATATAACCTCTGATACTTAATGTCATTATATTACTAACCTGATCACTTAACTTTTTTGAACCTGTTTCCCTTTCTGTACCATGGAGAAAAGCCAGATATGTACTGCCTTGCACACAAAATTGTTGTGAAAAAGTTCTTTATAAACCTTAAAAATCTGAAGAAATTTCAAATATTATTCTTCAGTTATCAGTGAGGCAGCAATTTATGGATATTCAATAATACAGATATTCTCTTCATTGATCTAACCTATGACCTATGAAACATAGTTCCTTATCCTATAACTTGGAATAGAAGGTGACTGAATTCTTTCCCAAGTCACATTTTTTGCAATTCTTTGACTCCAGTCCATATTCTCTCATATATATTTTAGACTAAAGACTTTTTTCCATTTATTTATTTATTCATTCATTCATTTTTCTTTCTTTCTTTCTTTCTTTCTTTCTTTCTTTCTTTCTTTCTTT
>JAJPUD010010663.1:39604-60110 GCA_023553655.1 Myrmecobius fasciatus | reverse complement strand
TTTTTTTTTCCCTTGTTACCTTTTTATGTTTCTCTTGTGTTCTGTGTTTGTAGATCAAATTTTTTGTTCAGTTCTGGTCTTTTCAGTAGAAATAGGTGAAATTCTCCTATATCATTGAATGACCATCTTCTTCCCTGGAAGATAATGCTCATTCTAGCTGGGTAACTTATTCTTGGCTATAATCCAAGTTCCTTTGCCCTTTGGAATATCTGATTCCAGGCCCTTCGATCCTTCCAAGTAGAAGCTGCTAGGTCCTGTGTGATCCTAATTGTGGCTCCCCGATATTTAAATTGTTTCTTTTTGGCTTCTCGTAATATCTTTTCCTTGGTATGATAGTTCTGGAATTTAGCCATGATATTTCTGGGGGACTTAATGTTTGGATTTCTTTCAGGAGGTGATCGGTGGATTGTTTCAAGTAGTATTTTCCCTTCTGGGTCTAAAATATCAGGGCAGTTTTCTTTTATGATTTCCTGGGAGATAGTGTCTAGGTTCTTTTTTTCATCATGGCTTTCAGGAAGCCCTATAATCCTTAGATTGTCTCTCCTAGATCTATTTTCCAGGTCAGTTGTTTTTCCTAGGAGATATTTCATGTTTTTCTCTATCTTTTCATTTTTTTATTTTTGTTTGATTCTTGAAGTCTTGATGAGTCATTCATTTCCAATTGTTCGATTCTAATTTTTAATGTCTTATTTTCTTCAGTTACTGTTTTTAGTTCCTTTTGCAATTGACCAATTACATTTTTTTGTTCATTGCATTCTTTTTCCATTTTTTCTATTTTATTTTGCAGTGATCTCATTTCGTTTGCCCATGTTTCTTCTAACTCTCTCTTAAGATACTTCATGTAATCTTCAAAGAAAGCCTTGTGACAGGGAAACACGTTTATGTCTCTCTTTGGGGCTTTTTCTGGAATTGCTTTACCTTTAGGGGCCTCAGGATTTGAGGTCTGTTCTTCCCTCTCTCTATAAAATTTGTCCATGGTGAGAGCTCTTTTTGGTTTTTTATTCATTTTTTTTTAAAGGTGTGAGGTCTGTTTAGAGCAAAGGTGGGACAGCTGCTTTAATTTGCCCTGGGGCAGTTCTGCTGATTGAGTTATTTCAGGTACTGGGCAGTTCTGCTGATTGAATTATGTCAGGTGCTGGGCAGTTCTGCTTTAGTTCACCCTGGGGCAGTTCTGCTGATTGAATTATTTCAGGTACTTGGCAGCTCCACTGACTGAATTATTTCTGGTGCTGATCAGTCCTGTTGATTGATTGATCACCCTAGGGTGTTGTGTAATGGCAGCTAGGTCTGATGCTCATTAGGGGTTCAGTGGTTCACAATCTACCCCCCAAAAAGGCAGACCCTCCAAACCACCTGCCCACAATCAGGACAGATTGTTCCAAGAGGCCTGCAGAAGACTCCCAGGTGTGTGAAAAGCACAACGCTCCCACTCCTGTTCCGACTCCTGTTCCAGCTCCCTGCTCCAGCTCTCTGCCCCGGTCTCCCTGCGCTGCAGTCTGTGTTCAGCAGACCACCCCCCTGCCCAATTAAAACAGACATGTTTTGAGGTTCTTCCAGAGTATCTTCTAGAATCGTGTTGTCCTCCAGACATTGTGGATTTTTTTGCTTCAAAATCAGTTTAGAGGCTTCATATGTTGTTGGTTTGAGGAAGGTTAGAGAAGGCTCCACCCCCGGAAGGAAGATGATTTCTTCAAGTGACTTCAAGTCAAGATTTTTCTGGGGGCTTCCTAATCATCTTATTTTTACTTTTAAGAGCAACACTAAATTCTCTGGGTCACTCTCAATGTGGGACCAATGGGCTTTACATTCAGGAATACAATGAGCTGAGTGACTATTTTCATCATTTTTGTCCTGTTGTGCAGATAAACTTTCTACTGCAAGACAGACAGAGGCAGCACAAAAAAGCAACTTTGCATTGAGAATAGCTGTTGGATGTAGAATAAGAAATTCCAGAATTCAAATCCTATCTGTGAAACTAGCTAGTCAGCTAATAAGCAAGTTACTGATCCTGAATTTCTTCACTATTAAATAAGGATAATAATTGTAGATTGTATTTCCAAAAAGGATCATTGTTAGGCTCAAATGAGGTGATGCCTGAAAAACACTTGGTAAATCTTCAAGAACTACATAAATATCAATTAATATAATGCTCCCAATTAGTGGTATTGACTGAGGGCTTACTATGGGTCCAGAAATGTGAGCCTGCAAAGTATTGTAAGACACAGAGCTTTACCCATAGAGTTCAAATATTCATTTGGCAAACAGAGATATAAGTACATAATAATGAGTAAAAAGACAGTAAAATATAAGGTTCTGTGGAGCACAAAGAGCCTAAAAGAAATCAGAGAAAAAGACAAGACTGGCATGAACTATTTAACCAGGGAAAGTTAAAAGATATGACAGAAAGATCCATAAGATAAAGGGCAAATGAGAAGAAAATTGGGGAGAAAAATCTCAGAAAGAGTACATAAATGGGTTTTTTTTTTTTAGGAAGTAGGGGCTGGGATGTGGATAGTGAAGTAATTCATCTGAAAGGAGCCAGAGATGGGGAAATGAAGTTGATTAATTAATGAACCAACTATACACAGACTTAGTTTGGTATGTGGAACAACAAACTTGTGTCCTTAGAATTCTGAAAATCAATCTTATTGTTGCTAATTTGGGAAATAAAAACAAGCTGGGTTGGCCTATGGCAGTGTAATTTATTATCAAGATTGTTAAGGAACTTTTCCACTATACCATTATCTCTAATTACCACAATTCTGTTCTAGCCATTTTATTACAAGTATATGCCTAGAGAAGTACATAAGATTTATAAAAGAATATGTTATATATAGAAACTGAGAAAGCAGCGACCTTCAGTCATTATTAGCACTGAGTAAACTGGGGACACTTCTTGGTTTTTGACATTATTGCCAATCCTCTCAATTGTGAAAATATGGAAGTCTTGGACACTGATTTTGAAATAGAGGATAAGAAAATCAAAGATTTGCAATTAGAAAGGACCCTAGGAGACATCTAATTTATCTCTCCTCACATCCAGATGAGGAAACTGAGGTTTGCTTTTATTTGGTGGGGGGGGGGGGGGTACTTGGGGTTAAGTGACTTGCCCAGCTAGCGAGCATGAAGTGTTTGAAGTCACATTTAAACTCAGGTTCTCTTGACTCTAGAGATGCTGCTCTATCCATTGCACTCATCTGGCTGCCCTCAGTTTCTATAAGAAATGAAGATTCTATGATTCTATAAAAAAGTTAAGACTTTTCCTGAAAACCTGTTGAATAACTTGCCTGAAGTTAACAGGGAACAAATGAATCAAGATTCAAACTAGGTCCTCTCAGTAAATCCAGAATTATGTATTAATGCACTGTGCTATTGAGTGAGAAATTATGGAAGAATGACCTAGTCAAATAGTTGGGTGGCTGGCTGCATCTAATGTGGTATGGCTATATTCTAAAATTATTTTCTTTATTAATAAATTATCCAAGTTGGTACAACTATAATTTCCAGCAATGGATAGTGGCCTTTAATATACTGTCTCAGAGGACAAGGTAACTCTTCTGTCTTGCCAAACTTAACTGCTCTCTGAATCCCTTATATTTGAATCTTCCTCTCCAAGATAATCTTCAATTTTCTACTTTTTTTCTTCAAGATCTCCCTTTCTATACCTGACTCCCTTCCTTCATTTCTGTCTAAATAAACATTCATATTTCCCATATCCTAGGTCAAGTCAAATCAAGTCACACTCACTAAGCAACTATTTATTAATCATGCATTGTGCTAAGCACTGGATATGCAATGAAATGCAAAAACAATTTATGCCCAGAAAGCGCTCATATTCTAATAAGGAAGACAATATATGCATTTAACTTTGGACAAATGAAATATAGAGTAAATTGGAAATAATCTGAGAGGGAAGGAACTAGCATTAAGGAATAAAGCAACAAAAACAACCCAACTTTTCTAAGCACTCTGCTCCCTAAGATTCCCAAACATCTAGAGTTGTCTACATTGATTGGTTTTACTTTATTATCAAGTCAAGGCACAGTCTATTCATTGTTAGCTGTATTTGTCCAAGATATACATACTGATGGATAAAGTCTGTGATCTCTCCACTTCAAACTGGCAAAATTCGATCTGCTTGCCATGGAAACAGAAGACCATACCAATGCACTGTAAAAACTCATTAACAAAGACTATCGAAAAAGATGATGGAAGATTACAGGTGGGACTACCTCAAAAATAAGAAAAAGCAGAAAGAAAAGGAGTTACAAAATGATTGTCATGAAACACAATTAAATGAGAACATTTATAGATGAAATTGGAAAAAGGACAACAAATTGACAAAATATTGGCAATCAGATAGGTAGGATAAGAACCAGTAGAGGTAAGTATCACAAAATTCTAAAGAGATTATCTAAGAAAAGATGATGGTTTAAGATATTTAAAAAGTTATCAAGAAGCATTTATCAAGCACCTATTATGTTCTAGACCTGTGCAAAGTACTTGTAATAAAGCACCAAAGGAAGCTTATAAACTTTTAGAAGGGAACAGGTAGAATTCTAATTATCTCTATCAGTATTTTAGAAGCAATACATATCTGCTCTCCTTCCATTTCAAGCAAAAAAATGGGCTTTGAACAAAAATTAGCTATTGGAAAACCCTTATTTTTCAGAGATGTGAAATAATTATGGGAAATGAGAGGAAGGTCACTTTCTTTTCTCTTTTATGTATTGTCCTTATCCAATGTCTTTCTTCCAGTTTCCCTTTCTCCTACTTTTGTGTCTTTCTTTCTTCAAACTAGAGAGAAGGGGAAATAGAAAGCTAGATGAGGAGAAGTGAAGTCTGCTACTTTCATCTATTCAGTCATGTACTTTCTCCTTCAATATACAAATATATAAGAAAAGACGAAGAAGTGAAGAGGGGGAAAAAGTAGCAATAACTTTGCCCTGAAATTTGAAAGGAAAGGCAGAGAGACTCTGTGGGGATGCATGTAAACCTTTTCAAAAATGTTCCATATACTATTTAGGAAATATAAGGGATAGATATGAATAGAAAAAGATGGGAGTTTGATTTTTTGCTCAATTAACAATTTAAACAATACATCACTTTCATTATTGTATCTAGGATATTTTGTTCATTCAAAAATGTTCTTTTGATGCAAAAGTTTTTTGAAATTATGAATACAGAAAAAACTTGTGATAGAAATAAATAAGAATATATCAAAACAATACATGGAAAACAGGGTGAGTTCCTGAGAGAAGCTCAAAAGGGGAAAAAAAAACCAATTGTACTTGATAAAGAAAAAATGTATTTTGGGGACAGAACATAGATAGGCAAAATATTTTTTCCTCTTTTTTTCCTCTAATAAATAGTCTGAGAATGAATGTATAGAATACCTGGAAGGAAAAGAGAGATTTCTTGGAATTTTATTCTAAAAGAATACATACACATATATATATATATGTAAAAATATATATATATATATATATGTATGTATATATGTATGTATATGTATAGCACAATATTGTAAAAAGAGCAAATGGATGCAATGGTCTTGATGAATCTAGAAAGAGAAAATCAGAAATGCTCATCAGAAAATGAGGAAAAAAAGACCTGCTTGGATTAGGAAATGGAGATAATGTTAGAGGCAAGTGTGTTTTCAACTACCTCAAGTTGTAAACAATGTGGGTGTGAAAAAATCACTAGAGAACAAGTAGACCCTGTGAAGTTTCAACAAGAGAAGTGGGTGTAGAACAAACAAATTCTAAGACACAGCTATAAAAATAGAGAAACATGTGCATATACAAGGAAATAGACAATGTAACACAAAAAAGGAGAAAAGTCAGGTCTCAGGATCATCCAGATAAATACAAGCTTCTCTACAATTTGAGATGTGACATCAATGCTAAATAACCTTAGCAAAAAGGATAAACAGACACTTTAAAGAAATTTGGGTATAAAAATCTATTTATGCATTCAATAATTGTTTGATTCAACTTCTCTCATAATATGTAAGCTGCTTCTCGGGGATAGAATAAGTCTCTAGAGAAGCTACAATAATTACACTTCTGGTGCTGAAGTGGAAAGCTATAATAGCTGTTGCCGCCCCAAGGCTTGCCTCAGGAAGACCAGAGTTCAAATCCAGCTTCAGATTCTTTTGAGGAATGACTCCTGGAAAGTCATTTAACCTATCTACCTCAGTTTCCTCAAAGGTAAATGAAAAAAAAAACAAACAAACTAGTACCTACCTCCCCAGATATCAAATAAGATAATAAGTAAAAAGCACTTGACACTGTACCTGGCACATATTAGCCATTTAAAAAGTGCTCATTCCTTTCCCCAATACAATAGAATTTCATGATTTGTAGTCACTAAAAACTGGAAATTAACAGGGTGCCTACTGATTGAGAAATGTTTTAACAAAATGGGGTATATTGACTTATTGGTGCATTACTCTACTGTAAGAAATTACATTTCTGGGAAATTCAGAGAAACACAGGAATATTTTGTATGAACTGATGCAGAGTAAAGTAAAAACAGGAAAATAATAAATGGAAACAAAAAGGACATTAACCCTAAAACAAATGCAGCATAATTATAATAACCAATTATGGACCACTTAGAAGACATGAGAAAATGTGCCTCTTTCCCTTCCTCTGTGTGTGGGGAGCTAAGGGTGCAGACTATTGTATAAACTATTAAAGATGAAAACTGCCGGTTTGGCTGAACTGGATGTTCTTTGTTAAAGGGTTTTTCTTGGTTACAATGTATGGGTGGGTAGATTATAGGTGGAAATCACTATGATATCAAAATAAGTAAATAAAATAAAATAATCATGTGTGAAGGTCCTTACAGTTCCTATACAAATATATGTTATTGGAAAATGCAGGAATAATGGGGTTTAAGTTGGGACAAATATTACTCTCAACAGATTCTAGACATGCAGGTCAAAGGGAAGAGTATTAGACTGAAAGTTGGATTGCCTAAGTTCTATTTCATGTTAACCAAAAGATGGTGGTAATTATAGCCCTAATCGCCAGTACTAAAAACTTTGAGCAAGCTAGTTTCATTAACTCTTTTTCAGGCCCTGGGTTTTCCATATTTAAGTTGGAAATGCTGATCTAGATGAAATCACTTTAGGCCTGTTTTTAGTTCTAATATCCTACTACTCTGTGATTACAAAACTGCTGGATTTAGGGGCTGGATGTCTGGGTAAAATGGGGTTCTAACTTATTTTCATTTACTACAAAACTTTTAGCAAATTTTCTGGTATCAAATGAGTTTCCTCATTTGTAAACTGAGAGAACTTCTCTATATGAGCTCCAAGATCTATTCTAGTTCTATAATCAATGACCCCGTGGTTATTTTTCATGTGGAATCTGATTATGCCCTAACTTTTTGTTTTATCTATTCCCAGTGAAATCTCATTGTTTGCCTGTTCTGTTCATTTCACCTATCTATTTATCTAGATAGCTATTTATTGATACATCCATTCATTTATAATTGAGAGAAAGTATGATATACTACACAGGTCTAGGCAAGAAGATCTGGATTTACAACTTGCCCTGGGACATATTAGCAATGGAAAACTTATAATCTATTAATGATCCCAAGAAATTCTCAGATATAAATCACAGATGAGTTATCAATCTACATTAGTGAATGAAGATTCAATGGTTGTTCTCTACATCAAAGAAATCATAAGTCTAAACACATACACAAAGTCATTAATTTACATTTATACATAACTTTAAGATTGACAAGTTATTTTTTTTTCAACAAGCCAAAAAGGTGAGTAGGGCAAGTATAATTAAATCACTTTGCAGATAAGGAAACAGGCTTAGATTAGTGACTTGCTATGGTCACATAGCTAGTAAGTGTGAGAGCTGGGATCTGAACTAAAATTTCTTTAATCCAAACTCAACATTCATTTTGTTCTATCACAATGCATTTCCGCAGTTATGCTATGTGATTTTTATTTATAATTCTCAGAATGAAACATTGAAAGCTTTTTGTACAAAGTATTCTATGGAAATCTTTTGAGTGAATAAATTTAAAAAAAATAATGTTCCAAATAGCTTATAAGTATGTTTCCATTATTCTACTGAGTGATTACACATAAGTATAAATTGAAATCTGACTCTTCTCTGAGTGAATCAAAAGTTTACCCTCAGAAAAATAAGGAAACAAAATTCCAAGAATGAAATATAGTAGGAACCTTTATGAAAATATTTGTAAAATAGATGTTAGCACTGTTTAAGAGGAGGAAGAAAGAAATTTAAGGTCTATTGCATGGGAAAAGAAATCTAGGAAAAACTATTTAAAGAGACAAACTGAGTGGAAAAAAGACATTGATGACTATAATATACAAAATAACTGTTCTGGAAGGTTAGAGAGGTTATTAGGAAAGCAAAAGACCTAGTATTATAGAAGAAAGTACGTTTTCTCATTGCTTAATTGGACTTTCAACATTGAGGGGGAGAAATATGGACAATTTTTGAAGATGAAGTAATAGTTAAAAGTTTTCAAAGAAAGAAAAAGACTTGATTGGGAATTACAATGAATGTAACAATTTTATAAGCTATAAAAAAAAGACTAGAGTGAAAAGTCAAGTGAAAAGTATATAAGGAACTGTCAACCCCAAATGATTTGAAAGTGAAAAATCATTTTCATGCTGTTACATTCTGAGTAATATTCACAAGAAAGGTTCTTACCTGAATTTACTGTTCAACTTTTCATATTTTCCATTGAAGTTCACACTACAAAGACCTTTCAATTTTGAATGTGAAGAGTCAGCCATGAAATCTGCCTGTGTTTCTTTTCCCAAACGATGATGGAACATTGACTCCTTTTTCAAGTTTATGTCTGAATAGGGGCAGCCATAAGCACTGTTTTGTATTTTTTAAAAAGTAAAAGAAAAATAAAACAATTATCAGTATGTAGTGATAAACCATTAATCAGAATAGAGTTAGAGCAGCATTTAAAAATTGGAAAGATACGTCCAGTTTGCACCAAATGCAATGAATTTATTTTTCTTTATCCAAAACTTTTTGTCTGATAAAATGTTAGATTCCAGATGACTAGTCAGCAGAAACAGTTCTTGGAATATTTAAGATTTCATAAATATAACATAAGGAAATATTTTCCATATGGTAATATAATGCATTTGTAATATAACAGTTAATATCTCCAGATGATGTCAGTTTGGAGGTTGAATTTCATTAGGTAAAACATATATAATGAAATAAAACCTACAGACAACTAGACAATCTTATCAATCTTATAAATTATTATAATTAACACATCAATATATAAAATAATTATATGTAAAATATAATATAAAATATAATAAATATAAAATACAAGTATATCAAATATAATTAGTATATAAACAATTATTTATAATTTATTTTTATACCAACAATCAGGAAATACCATTTTGTTTTTTAAAAAGTGAATGAAAAAATCTTGTTTTCTGAAATGCCTGCTTAATTTAAACAACCTTGCTTGATTTCATCAGTTTAAGTATTACCTACTTAGAGGAAGCTAAGTAGTACAGTGGATAGCGATAAGGTCTTAGAATTAGAAAGACTTGTGTGCTTATCCTACATAAAATACTTATTAGCTGTGTGACTCTGGGGAAATTACTTAACCTCCCTGTCTCAGTTTATCCATCTTGAGATGGAGATAAGAGTATCTACTTCACAGGGTTATTGTTAAGATTAAATAAAACAATATGTAAAAAATGCTTTGCAAATTTTAATTCATATTTATGTTCTGTCCATATAGATTACAATTCCTTTCTCCCTACCAAATGGTCTTCACTGTTGGCTGAGAATGAAAAGAATTTATAGTCTGATGACCCAGCAAATGGTGATGATAAGACTTTCCCAACCTAGTTAGTGTTAAATTCAGGAAGGAGACCTATTGCTTGTTTCCAAACAATGCTTAAATTCTTTCTACCCTCAGAAAACTTTCTAGAGTTTGCACTCTGTTGATCTCTAAGAACCCAGGTAAAGATGAAGAAATCTCATTTAAACTGATGAAGAAATGTGGCTGACACTCCAAGTAACATAGAGTCACAAATATCAAACTTTTTTTATGATAAGGGTTTGCCATAAAAAATAATTAGATATTTGGTTACTCCAAAAATCTTGCATGGGTTTGATTACTACTAGCAGATATCCCAAATCAAAAACCAGAGTTTCAGAAAGGAGTTTCAATATAGTGAATTAATAGTTACCAAAAAAGGTCTTTTCTATATCTAGAATTTCCAGTTGATAATATCTAATCAGAGGATTTCATTTCATACGCCCAATTTCCACTGTCTTTGTTATTCCTTCCTCTAGGTATTAGATAGTATTCCCTTCCCCCTTCACCATAAAGACATCTGTGGAAAGTATGAACCCAACTATTATCACCAAAGCTAGGACCTCTATTGCTACTCTATACCCAAAGTAGACATCTTCTCAAGGGATTGAGAATGGGAATGAGATGCTTTCAAGCTGACCCAATATTCCTGCTGCACTTGTTAATGAACATTTATTTGATGCTTGATGAATAAGCTTTTTACCTATGCCAAATGGTTCATTTGTTCCTTTATTCATGTACTCAAAAATTTGAGAGCTTATGTTATACAAGGCACTTGAAATCACAACGTTCAAGGTACTCAGACAATTTAGTAGATTTATCAATCATATTCAGAAAATAAAAGAGCAAAAGTATCCATATATTTAGAACCTCTTGATCCAGGTTTTATCATTAAAAAAAAATTAACTTGGGACAGATCTTTTGCCCATTTATGTGTTTTTTCTTTTAATTTAGCTGCATTAATTTTGTTTCTACAAAAACTAAAATATATGCAACCAAAATTGTCTATTTCATCTATTATAAGTTTTTCTATTTCTTATTTTGTCATAAGTTCTTCTTTTATCTATAAAGATTCAAATGATGACTTCTTCCTTCAACTTGTTTATGATTATATACTTTTACATGTAAGACGTATCCACTGGAGAGCTTACCATGATATATGGTGTTAGACTTTGATCTCAATTTAATTTCTCTCAGATTACTTTCCAGTTTCCCAAGAAGATGTGAACTAATTGACTATTCAGTGAAATACAACTACTGAAACACTGACAGTGGACCCAAGCATTAGATAAGAAATAAAAGATGGAGAATAGAGAATAAGTATTTATTAAGTATCTACCATGTGCCAAGCACTATGCTGATCATTTTCCAAATATTAGTGGATCATCTTACAATTATTAGTTGATCCCTTTATAAATATCAGTCTATGATGATCACTTTACAAACATTACTTCATTTAATACTTGTATCAATCGTGTAATAGAAGTGCCACTTTACAAATGAAAAAACTAAGGCAGATTCTGAGGTAGACAAGCCTAACAGTTAATAAGCATCTGAGGCCAAATTTGAATTCAGATCTTCTGCACTCCAGGCCAAGTGTTCTATCCACTGAGCCACCTAGTTGTATTTTAGGACTGAAGGATGGGCAAAGCAAGAATAGAATTTTTAAAAAATATTTTTATTATGGTAGAGAGTTCCTCCCAAAGCATAAAACTTAGTGCTTTTGTTGAAAGGACTTAAGAATCTAGCATAACTTTTTATTACAAGATTTTTATTAGCATTATTTGCTTGAAATTTTCTTTCCCCCTTCCTTAATTTCATCACATCACTCTCACTTGAATCAGTCTGTATAACATTAAAGTTTTCTCCTCTGATATTTTAATTCCTCTGAATTTACTATATCCCTAGCTTGCTACTTCACTGAATTACATTTTATTTCCTTTAATCTATACTATATATCAATCCCTGCAGCCATTTAATTGCACTCATTCATTTTTTCCAAAATCTCTCCAGCTAGACTTTGTCTCTTTGGCAATAAGGTATCTGCAATGTAACATCAATCCACCCCACTAGGGTATAATATTCTCTGAATTATGTGAGGCAAATATTCTGGGGACACATTCTCAAATCACAAAGATTGGGATAAAACCTGAAGTTCAATTTAACATTTTTAAAAGATAAAGGCAAAAAATGCATATGCAGAGAAGACATTAGAAAAGAAACCTCCTAAGGAAATCTAACATAAAAACAAAAGTTCAAAGGATCATTGATTTAGAGCTGAAAGGGCCCTAAGAGGTCATTCAAATTCAACTTGATTCTTTTTTTTTCCTGAGGTAATTGAGGTTAAGTGACTTGCCCAGGGTCACACAGCTAGGGCATGTTAAATGTCTGAGACCAGATTTGAACTCAGGTCCTCCTGACTTCAGGGCTGGTACTCTATCCACTGTGCCACCTAGCTGCCCCCAACTTGATTCATTTTTACAGATGAAGAAACTGAAGTTGAGAAATTAAGTGATTTGTCCACTGATAAGTATCAAAGAATTTGAATACATGAATTTCTGACTCCATGTTCAATTCTCTGTCAACTGCCACCTTTTGTTGTTGTTGTTTAGTCGTGTCCAATTCTTTGTGAAACAATTTAGTATTTTCTTGACAAAGCTATTGAAGGTATTTGCCATTTCCTTCTCCAGCTCATTTTATGGATGAGGAAAACAGAGAAGTTTACCCAACTTCACACATCCAGTAAGTGTCTGAGGCCAGATTTGAACTCTGGACTTCCTGACTGCAGGCCCAACACTTTATCCATTATACAACCTAATTGCTCCAACTGCCACCATATAGGAATAAAAAATTTAAAGATGAAAATAAAATTGTAAACATTTTAAAGCACACATCCTTTTAACAAAGCAAATTTTAAAAAATCTAGAGTGCCTCATTTTATCAGATTTCTATATTGTTTTGCTTGTGGCTTTTGGAAAATAAAATTTAAATGTACAGTACATTGCAAAATTTAAAAGTGTTATGTAATATTAGCTATTATTACTCCATGGTTATATTTTTACATTTCTCATTTGTGTGACATTTAATTTTATTGATAAGACATCAGATTGATAAAAAGTTTTAGTATTAAGGAAATTAATGCAGTGACATTTTAATATATGCCAAGGAAGTTCCAGTTAAGGAAAGTAAAAAATTATGGGAGCCAGTCCTCAATAAACAAGTAGCCAGGGGATATGAATGAGCAATCCTCAAAAGAAGAAATAAATAACTATGAACAACCAACCATATAATAGAATATTCCAAGTCATTAATATTAAAGTCAGTGATACATTTATCAGGATGGCAAGGATAACAAATTCCCAAAATGGTAAATGATGAAGGAATTATGAGAAGATAGGCACATTAAAATCATGATACCATGTATATCCTTTCAATCAGTGATACCATTATGTCAGACAGAAAGACTCCATATATGCTAAAACAGTTATAAAAGTTCTTTTATGTGAGCAAAAAAAAAATAAACTAGAAATAAGGTAGATCATCATTAACTGGTGAATAGCTAAATAAATCTAGTATATGAATTAATAGAAAATTATTGTTGCAGAAGACATGATGGATTAGAATAATTCAGAGAACCTTGGGGAAAATTAAATAACCTTATGCAGGACAAACTAATCAAAAGCAAAAGAACATTATATATACAACAACAACACCAAAGAAAATAATCATAGACAATAGAATTCTCAATGCTATAAAAACCAATAATTAGACCATAAAAAAACAATCTTTTCTCCAGAGGAAATATGCTGAAATATACTTCTTGGCACACAAGTTGGTGGATATAGGTACAACATAGCTTAAATATATTTTTTGCAGTACAAGAAGGGCACATTGCAGGAGAGTGATGTGAAATTCTGCTTATACAAAAAATAAAATAACAATAAAACATTTCAATAAATCTGGCGGAACCTCATTATTATCTTAAAAGAAAAAAAAGAAAGACCAAGGTACGAAGAAAAACTGAAGAATGAGAAAGGTTCCCATTGCTGACCCAGAGATGTGTTATATAAATGGAATCTGGTCATTTCTATTTTCAGGGGAAAAAAAGCAAGGGAAAATGAACAAATAAGGATTAGGTTTATAACAACATCCAGAAGAAACAGACTGCTAATGTCTAAGGAATGAAAGGCGGCTAAAAAGTAGAAACAAACCACTAGAAAAGCTTTCTGCTGCCAAGATGGCCCGACCACTTCAAAGAGATTTAGACAGAAGATAAAGATTCGTGGTAGGTCTGTAAGAAGCATTATCATCCAATCTGAGAACAAAATTAGAGTAATGTTAAAAATAAGAATTAAAGATAGACGATAGGAGTATCAAAGTACTTCTCTTCACTCATTTTTACCTTATATGTGTACCTATTTCAAAACCATCATTTAATACTTATGTTTTGATAGAGAATTCTAGATTTTTAAGGAGGAAAAGGATAACAATCATCTCAATAGGCAAGTTACTCAGCATCAATGGGTTTCAATTTCTTCAGATGCAAAATGAGGGTGTTGGGTTATATGATCCTTGGAAGACTATGTTGTGTTTTTTTTTCAATAATTCACTAATCTGTTTCAGAAAATTCTACCTTTGACATTGTACACAGCAATAGCAACATTGTACAATGATCAACTATGATTGGCTTAGTTCTCAGCAATACAATGATCTAAGATAATTCCAAAAGATGTGTTTTGGAAAATGTTATCCACATCCAAAAAAAAAAAAACCCAAAAACCAACTGATGGAGTTTGAATTCAGATCAAACAATACTATTTTCACTTTTTTGGTGTGTTTTTTTCCCATTTGTTTTGTTTCTTCTTTCATAACATGATAATATGGAAATATGTTTTTTGTGATTGTATATGTATAACCTCATCAGATTACTTGATATCCTGGGAAGGGAGGAAGAAGAAAAATTCAGAACTCAAAATCTTATAAAAATAAATGTTAAAAAATAGAGATAGTATTTGCAAAGCAGAAAAAAAGAAGAAAATTCCGAATTTGACTGACTAGATAAGGAAGATGTGACAGAGATATCATTATTCAAATTTTGGCAGGTTTGTAATTTAAGAAGAAATATATAGCCTTTTGAATATTGAATGAACAGATTTAACTCTATAGAACAAGGAGCTGATGATTTCAGAAATAGAATGCTGAGACTACTGGTAGACTGGTGTACCCTCCATAAGAATTGTACACATCAAAAACTAGAGACATATTTAAGTCAATGTTTTTTTTTAAACAGAAATACTCCTTTGGAGTATGTCTCTGTGCATGTGTGTATATAGTGGTAGGGTAGGGCTTACCTTCCAGCTACTTAAACTTTAATTTCTTTAAGGATAATGAAAGGGATTTACTCTAGGAATATCACAACTCTTCTTGTTTAAAGCCTCTCATTTTTACTCTAGTAATAAGAAAAGTGAAATTTGAACCCAGATTCTTTGACATCAAAGACAGCATTCTCTACCTTGTACTACAATGAATCCATTAGAGATGATGACAGCATGATGTAATGGAAAGAGACATGGGTTTGAATCTCTGAAACTTTCTCTCTGGGTCACTCTAGCATTTGAACACCCTGAAAAAAAAATGAAAGGGTTTACTCAAATTCTCCTGCCTTACATTTTTCTCTACTTTTAAATACATTTTGCTTATAATAAAAGCAAACCCTTCTATTTACTTTTTGGAACAATGCTGAACAAAAACTAATATCCTAAAAACAAGAAAAAAAGCTAACAACAAACATTTTCTCAAGTGGTTTAATTTTTTTTTCTTTTTTGAAAATGTATGTGTTATTTAAATTTTAAAATGAAAATAAATAAAAAAACAGAAAAAGAAAAGAAATTGTCATGTGCACAGCAGAACATGAGACGATACAAAATATGAAACAATAAATTTCCAATGAGGAAAGTCTATATAATAAATACTACTCGTATTCAAAACTGTTCATCTTTGCTTTGCTTTCTTGTAGGTTTTCTTTTGTTCTCGGCTCAGCACTTTGAACTTTTTCTTTTTCTCCCCTTTCCTTCCTTTTTGAACTACTCACCAATGACAATCTTAGACATATGGTTAACATTTCCACATATCAAGCACAAACAGTTTGTCCTTACTGAGTCCCCTGAAATTAATGTAATGTTATCTGATACTTTTCTTGGATCTTATATGTGAAATTTTCTCTTAAGTTCATATTTTCTTGCAACAAAATCCTGAAAGTCTGACAATTCATTGAATATTGCTTTTTTCCCATTCAGGATTATGCTTACTTTTGCTGAGTATGATATTTTCAGCCATGATCCTAGTTCTTTTGCTCTTTGATATATAACAACACCTGTGGTGTTTTAATGTAGCCACTGCTAGATCTTGTGTGATTCTGTGACTCCAGAATATTTGAATAATTTCTTTTTCTTGCTGCCTGCAATATTTTCTTCTTGATCTGGGAGATTTCAGAATTTAGCTATGATGTTTCTATAGGATTTCCTCAAGTAATCATTGATAGATTTTTTTCCCTATTTCTACTTTCTCCTCTTGTTCTAATACTTCAGGAAAATTTCCTCTTATTATTTCTTGTATTATATCAAGATTCTTTTTTTGATTATAGTTTTGAAATAGTCCAATTATTCTTATATTTTCTCTTGATTCTTCAGATCTGTTGTTTTTCTTATGTTTCACATTCTTTTGGATTTTTTTCATTCTTTATATTTTGTTTTATTATTTCATGGTCTCTTAAAACTTACACTGGTTTCCCTTTGCTCAATTCTACTTTTCAGGTAGTCATTTTCTTCCTTAAGATTTTGGATGTCTTATTCTATTTGTTGACTTTCTTCACATAATCTGCTTTTTTTTCTTAGCTTGTTCTTATTTATATATTTAGTTTTTAATTTTTCCTCAATTTCTCATCTGATTTTTAAAATCTAAAAAATTCTTCTACGAATTATTTTGGGGCAGGTGAACATTTGACATCACACTTTGAGGTAGGGGAGGCTTTTTAAAATTTCAGTATCCTCTGAAAATGAACCCCGGCTATTTCCATATTAACTTTCTATGGTTGTGTTCTTTCTCTTTTGCTTCCTCATTTTGTAGCAGACTGTTGGTGTAATTACCTCTTGTTCTAGGATTTGGGGGATGGTGTCTTTGGTCTCAGGTCATCCCCTTCAGTTCTCCCCTCCAAGAAATCCACCTTCCTGGAAGTGCCTGAAGGTATTTACAATTCACAGGAACCAAACTCTTTTCTTGGTCCTGGTATCTTCCAATCTTCTTCAGAGAAGCACTGTTCTGCCCCAACTCTTAATTGTCTTTAACTGCTATGCATTTGCTCTGAGATGCAATTCTGTCTGGTTTGTGGGGGAAATCTGGAGATCTTGTGATTTTTTGACCTACTCCACCATTTTCCCAAAATCCTCTTTCCTTTCAAGTGGTTCTAAAGGAATCTTACATCTTTACCACAAAAAAAGAAAAATTAAAAGTATTGCTTATATTGTATGGGATAGAACTAGTGCTAGAAAGACATTTATGAGAACTCCTAGGGGAATTCTGTGAGTAAAATCTCTTTAGAAGATTGGAAAACCCTGTAAAGACTATAAAGAATTGGGCCTCTCTGGAACATCAATCATGATCTCTAAAATTCCTCTAAAATTCACTGACCTCTGTGAAAGACTGTCTACAAGAAGCTGTCTTTTCTTTTTGCTTTTAAAAAAAAGATGAAACTCTACTCTCTAACTATATCTAATGCATCCTCCATATGGGGTGGACACTTAAAGAGACTCTAATAGCTTCCACCACCACGATTCTCTTTTTTCATATGTCATCTACAATTCAGTTAGGCAGTGATGTGGATGCCCTTCTATATGATGACATTTATGTCTCCAGTTATGTAAAATGTGAAATAGAGAGGAATGATAGAATGTTAGAGTTGGGAGAGACCTTGGGGATCCTCTAATAGAAAAGTGTTTGAATATTTTTGTGAGTGTCATAGATGCAATGGGCAATTTGGTGATGCCTTTAGACCATTTTTCAGAATTTTTAAAAGAATAAAGTAAAATATATAGGATAAAGTAAAAAAATAGGATAAATATAGGAAACCAATTATATTTAAATTAAAATGGATTTTTTTCTTTGCACTTAAGGTCATGGAAATCACTGAAATCTATGCATGGACCTTATGTGAAGAACCCTGATTTAGTCCAATTCCTTCACTTAAACAGAAGTTAAGCCTTTCTAAAATCACAAGGCTAAAGTAGAATGTGAGACCTAGAGCTCAATCTTAAATTGGAGTGTCTTCCTTTTAAAAAGTTTACATTATGGTAATTTCCTGATTTTTCATTCTTTTTCCTTTCTTCATTTCATTAAACTTATCCTTATAGCAAAGAAAGACTTTGAAGAAAAAAAGTTACTTTTTCTACTGCACTGGATGAAAAAAAAATTAGAGAGGTTTTCATTTTGATCGACTACATAGGAAACAGAAGGTCAAATATAAGGATATTTGTAACCTTTTATTTTTCCTTCAAAAAACTACTCTGTCATTTAATTACTTCAAATAGAATGCAAGTATTCTAATTGTATAAAAGACAAAGGGAGGATATCACATTTAATTGGCATCCATTATGATCAATCTTTTAAGAATTATACAAAGAGGGGATGGAGCCAAGATGGGGGACTGAAATCGTGACTCTCTGCATCCTCCTCAGATCTTCTCTCAAATTAACAATAAAATAAGCCTCTGAACTGATCTTCAAGTCAACGAATCCAGAAATATTTGGACACTGCTTTCAGATATCTCTGAAGAACTTCATATCAGGTTTGTTTAACTCGGGCAGAGGAATAAACAGTCCACTAGGTGCAGCCCGGAAATGAGGGTGGGATCCAGCTGAATGTGGCAGAAACTCCAAACTCCAAACACCTGGAGTTTATCTGAGGCACTTGGGACACTCTGCCCTGACTGGGGACAGGTGTTCTGGCAGATTTGCCTTTTTTTAGGGAGTACTTCGGACTTAGTCCTAGCCCCCACGGGCCCAGCACCTTAAGTTAAATCGCCGAATTGCCCCAGGGCAAAGTACTTCAGCCGCCATTTTTCCGAGCCTTAAAGAGACATCCCTGCTGTCTAAAAAAAAGTGAAGAAGCAAAAGAGAGCTCTCACCATAGACAGCTTCTATCGAGAGAAAGAAGGGCTGACCCCAGATCCTGAGGTTCATTTAGACAAAACTACAGAGGAAGTTATTCAGGACCATCACTGCTCCCCTTTTCAAAAGGCCTTTCTGGAAGATTGCATAAAGAACCTCAAAAGAGAGCTGGAGGATGAATGGGAAAATAAATTGAAATCAGTGCAAGAAGGATACAATATCTTGCAAGAAGGATGTAATGCCCTGCAAAAGAGACATGAAAAAGACACCAATTTACTGAAAAATAAAATTAGTGAAGTGGAAAAAGAGTGCAATGAACAAAAAAAATTCAATTGGCCAGTTACAAAAGGAGCTTAAAAAGGTAACTGAAGAAAACAACACTTTAAAAATAAGAATTGAACAAATGCAAGTGAATGACTCAATAAGAATTCAAGAATCAGTCAAACAAAAAAAAAATGAAAAATTAGAAGAAAATATGAAATATCTCCTAGGAAAAACAACTGACTTGGAAAATAGATCTAGGAGAGACAATCTAAGGATTACTGGACTTCCTGAAAGCCTTGATGAAAAAAAGAATCTAAACACTATCTTCCAGGAAATCCTGAAAGAAAACTGCCATGAGATTGTAGAATCAAAGGGCAAAATCACTATTGGAAGAATTCACCGATCACCTCCTGAAAGAGACCCCAAAATTAAGACCCCAAGGAATATCGTGGCTAAATTTCAGGACTATAGCACCAAGGAACAGATTCTGCTAGCAGCTAGAAAGAAACAATTCAAATACCGAGGATCAATAATTAGAATCTGACAGGATCTGTCAGCTTCCACACTGAAGGATCGAAGGGCCTGGAACCAGATATTCCAAAGGGCAAAGGAACTTGGATTACAACCAAGAATAACCTATCCAGCTAGAATGAGCATTATCCTCCAGGGAAGAAGATGGTCATTCAATGATATAGGTGAATTTCACCTATTTCTAATGAAAAGACCGGATCTGAACAAAAAATTCGACACCCAAACACAGAACTCAAGAGATGCATAAAAAGGTAAAAAGGAAAGGACTCTTGAGAACTTTATTTTACTAGGGGGATACTCAAAGTTTGGGGGTATAATTAAATAGATATTACTTTGATAATATGAAAAAGAGAACTAGAGGGGAAAAGGTTGTCATACTGGGGACAAGAGGGAAAAAGTGGTAAAATAAGATCTAAAAAAAAAAAAAGGTAAAAACAAGGTAAAATCCTTGAAGAGGCAAAGAAAACCTAATATAATTGAGAGAAAGAGGGGAGGGAGATGAGAATTGTATAAATCTTACTCTCATCAGGTTGGGCTCTAAAAGTGTATATCAGACATTTGATTTCACATAGAAACTTGTCTGTTGCTAGAGGGAAGTGGGAGGGAAAGGAAGAAAAGAAAGGAATAAACTAATAGAAGGGAAAATAGAAGAATCAGGGGAAAGGAGAAAAAAAAGGGGG
>JAJPUD010010663.1:0-33023 GCA_023553655.1 Myrmecobius fasciatus | reverse complement strand
AGAACCCTAGAGACTCAACTAAAAAACTACTAGAAACAATTCACAACTTTAGCAAAGTTGCAGGATTCAAAATTAATCCACATAAATCATCAGCATTTATATATTTTACCAAAAAAATTCAGCAGCAAGAGATACAAAAAGAAATTCCATTCCAAATAACGGATGATAGGATAAAATATTTGGGAATCTATCTGCCGAGAAAAAGTCAGAAACTATATGAACTAAACTACAAAACACTTTCCACACAAATAAAATCAGACCTAATCAATTGGAAAAACATTAAGTGCTCATGGATAGGCAGAGCGAACATAATAAAAATGACAATACTACCCAAACTAATCTACTTATTTAGTGCCATACCAATCAAACTCCCAAGAAATTATTTTACAGATCTAGAAAAAAATGGTAGCAAAGTTCATTTGGAAGAACAAAAGGTCAAGGATTTCAAGGGGATTAATGAAAAAAAAGGCAGATGAAGGTGGCCTTGCTGTACCAGATCTAAAACTATATTATAAAGAAGCAGTCATCAAAACCATTTGGTACTGGCTAAGAAATAGAGCAGTCGATCAGTGGCATAGGATAGGATATCAGGACAAGCTAGGTAATAATGTTAGCAATTTAGTGTTTGATAAACCCAAAGACCCCAGCTTTTGGGATAAGTACTCACTATTCGGCAAAAACTGCTGGGAAAATTGGAAACTAGTGTGGAAGAAATTAGGGCTTGACCCACACCTAACACCACATAGCAATATAAGAACTAAATGGGTTCATGATTTAGATATAAAGAGTGATATTGTAAGCAAATTAGAGGAACGTAGTACAGTTTACCTCTCAGACCTGTGGAGATGGAATAAATTTATGTCCAAAGAAGATCTGGAACTCCTAATCGAACACCAAATAGATAATTTTGATTATATTAAGTTAAAAAGTTTCTGTACAAATAAAACTAATGTGGACAAGATTAGGAGGGAAGCATCAAATTGGGAAATCATCTTTACATTTAAGGGTTCTGATAAAGGCCTCATTTCTAAAATATAGAGAGAATTGTCTCATATATATAAGAATTCAAGCCACTCTTCAATAGTTAAGTGGTCAAGGGATATGAACAGACAATTTTCAGATGATGAAATTAAAACCATCTCTACTCATATGAAAAGTTGCTCCAAATCACTATTGATCAGAGAAATGCAAATTAAGACAACCCTGAGGTACCACTGCTTACCTGTCAGATTGGCTAAAATGACAGGAAAAGATAAAGATGAATGTTGGAGGGGATGTGGGAAAGCTGGGACACTGATATATTGTTGGTGGAACTGTGAACGGATCCAAGCATTCTGGAGAGTAATTTGGAGCTATGCTCAAAAAGTTATCAAACCGTGCATACCCTTTGACCCAGCACTGTTTCTATTGGGCATATATCCCAAAGAGATCTTAGAGGAGGGAAAGGGCCCCACATGTGCAAGAATGTTTGTGGCAGCCCTTTTTGTAGTGGCTAGAAACTGGAAATTGAATGGATGCCCATCAATTGGAGAGTGGCTGAATAAATTATGGTATATTAATGTTATGGAATATTATTGATCTGTAAGAAACGACCAGCAGGACGATTTCAGAGAGGCCTGGAGAGACTTGCATGAACTGATGCTGAGTGAAACGAGGAGAACCAGGAGATCATTATACACAGCAACAACAATGTTACATGATGACCAATTCTGATGGACATAGCTCTGTGCAACAAAGAATTGTCTCAAACGAGTTCCAATTGTTCACTGAAGAAAACCATATACACCCAGAGAGAGGGATATGAAATATGGACCACAACATAACATTTTCATGCTCTCTATTGAGGTTTGCTTGCATTGTTTTTCCTTTCTCTGATTTTCTTTCTTTTTTTTTTCTTGTAGATAGGATTTTTCTTGCACAACTTGTCAAGCATTTCAACATTATTAACATGTAGTGGAATTCCTGCCATCTAGGGGAGGGGAGGGGACTGGGGGTAAAATTTGTAATGGGAAGCTTTGTAAAGATCAATGCTGGGGAACTACCCATACATATGTAATACAAATAAAAAGCTTTAATAAAAAAAAGAATTATACAAAAACTGAGTTTTTAGTTGTTTTGCTATTGTAATATTTTGAAAAATGATGACAGAACAGGAAAAAATCATTGATAATGTAGGTAAGAAAACATTAAGTACCTATTATGTGCCAGGCACCATGCTAAGTGCTTTATAAATATTCATTTGATCTTTACAATAAACTTGGGGAAGAAGGTGCTAGTATGACCCCTATTTTACAATTAGGGAACTGAGACAATCAGAAGTTAACTGACTTGCCCAGCATCACACAGCTAGTAAATATATGAGGCTGGATTTGACACAAATCTTCCTGATTCCATACACAACATTCTCTCCACTGCGTCAACTAGCTGATATAGTCTCTTTCTTCTAAGGTATTTAATTAATAGTCCCTAGACTCACCTAATTTGTAAATTATAGTAAAGAAGAACATTATCTCAATAAAAATGATGTTAATTACCTTAAATAATTTCTACTCAATGCCTAATGTACCCCATGAGTAATTATGCAAGAAATGCATCTGGAATATATAGTTTTGAAATTTCTAACAGCTACTACCTGCATAGTTAACATCCCATAGTTAATTAAACAGATGGAGTGTTGATTTTTCTGCAATACTGATTCAATGAAAGTTACTAAAACAGCAATAGATATGTGTTTCCACTACAATAGTAACAATGACTTACTTTGTAAAATTTTTCTTACAGATTCTTTGTTTGTATAATATGCTTAAGTTATGGGAATACATAAAAATTTTCTAGGGTTATTTTCCAGGATTTATTACAAAAGAAATTTAATTTTTAAATTGAGAGCACCTGTTTCCATTTTATTTCTTTTTTGGTAAGGGTGATTCTAAAATACTAGTGTACTGTGGATGTGTATTTATGTATACATACACACAAAATCATATATAATATATATATATATATATACATCATAGCATCTATACACACTAAATATACATACTAAAACTACAGGCTAAATATATATTTTGTTGTTAAATCATGTCTGATTCTTCATGATCTCATGGACCATGTAGCATGCCAGGGACTTCTATTCTCTATTATCTCCATATACACATAAACATGTGTATATATACATATATATACATATAGGCATATATGTGTATATGTGTATATATATGTGCACACATATATTTCTAAACATCACATAAATCTACTTTTAAAATAATTTGCTGAAATAACTAATCACAAGCCATTCTCTAAAGAATGGCACACACAACTGTAAAATTATATATTTTTGACTGCCCAGAAATATTTTTAAGTTCTGATTCCAATATGCAATGAAAAATATGAACTCACTGATTCATTCAGAAAATATTTATCAAGTGTACTATGTATGTGGCTCCTATATGGTATGCGTGATACCTGTCTTCAAGGGGATTTCAGTCCAACAACAGGAGAAATAAAATATATCAACAAATAACTAGGTTATTTGATAGAAAGAAAAATAAGGGACATGCCAGACATATTGGAGGGAAGAAAGATTACTACTGGCAGGAGTACCAGGGAAATTTATGGGTGAAATTTTATACAAAGTAAGAATAAAAGAATGAGTAACTTATGACCAATTAGGACAGGAGAAAACCAGAAGGAACAGTAAAACCAAAGTCAAGCTAGACACAGAGACTTCACACCAGTCAGAAATTCAGGGAAGAAAGGTGGCAAGTGAAATACCTGGTTAGAAGTCCTCCCGCATGGTAGGAAGATGGAAGATAACTAGGGACAGAGTGTACGATGGATTATCAGAAGGATGTAGACATGTTGTCAAGGAATTAGTTAGCTGTCATGGTAGAGAATGATACCTGAGTTTCGAATATGGCCTCAAACATGTAATAGCTGTGTGACCCTGGCCAAGTCACTTAACCCTATTTGCCTCAGTTTCCTCATCTATAAAATAAGGTGATGAAAAAAATGGCAGCCATTCCAGTTTCTTTGCTAAAAAAAATCCTAAAAGAGGTCAAAAAGAGCCAGATAGGAATAAATGACTCAACAACAATAAATATATTATCAAAGTCTGACAGTATATACAATGCAAAGAAGCTATCTTCTCTCCTTTTTTTTTTTGGAGCTAAGCTTTGTCATTATAATTTTACAGAACTCAGTTTCAATTTTATTTCTCTTTACATCACTGTAGTCAGTGTGCATCATTGTTCAGGTTTTGCTTATTTCACTTTGCCTCAGTTTATATAAATCATTCCATGCATCTCATGTATATGCTTGAAATTATAGGAAAGTATTATTTCATTATATTGAGGAGTCAGTCTGTTAAGCCATTCCACCAATAATGGACATCTAACAGTTCTCTGTTACCACAAAAATCCCTTTTTCAAATATTTCAGTCTATAAAAGCCTTTCTTTCCTTCACTGATACCCTTGGAGCATATGGAATGCAGTGGAATCCATGGGTCAAAGAATAGGGACATTTAGTCACATTCTTAACATAATGCCAATTATTTCCCAGAATGATTCAATCAGTGCTCCGCCATATCAACAGTATCAGTGTGCCCACCATTCCATAATCCCTGCGAAACTGACTCCCTCTGTCTTTTGTCATATCTGCCAATTTGCTGAATTTCAAGTTAAACTTCATGCTTATTTTGAAGTGTATTTCTCTTATATGTGACTTGGAACATTCTTTCATATGGTTGGTAATGATTTGAAATTCTTCTTTTGAGAAGTGTTTGTTGATATCCTTTGACCAGTTTAAATATTGAGAATGAGGCTTAAGACTTAAATATTTCTCTGCCTATTTTGGTTATCCGAATCTTTATCAGAGACATAAAGATTTCCCCACACACACACACTTGACCATTTCCCTTCTTATAGAAGTTATATTAATTTCATTTGTAGGAGACATTTTCAATTTTATGTAATTAAAAGTAACTTTTATATCTTGATACCTTGTATTTGGTTTGCTCCCTAGAAAAAAATGCCCAGAAATATAATTTATTAAGTATTTGCTGTATGTCAGATACTATGATAAAAACTTTAAAAATATTATTTCATCTGATTTTCACAACCACCTTGGAAATAGGTGCTATTATTATTCCAGTTTTATAGAGGAGAGCTAGGGGATACAGTAGATAGAGTGCTGGGCCTGAAGTCACAAAACTTCATTTTCCTGAAATTTTGTGACACTAAGCAAAACACTTAACATCTGTAAAATGAACTAGAGTAGGCAACAGAAAACCGCTCCTGCATCCTTGCCAAGAAAACCCAAAAGGGGGTCACAAAGAGTCAGATACAACTGAAAATGACACACCAGGTGGGAAAACTGAGGCAGACAGAAGTGTCTTGTTCATGGTCACCTAGTTATGAAATATCTGAGCATGAATTTAAACTTAGATTTTCCTTCCTCTCCATGATTCAAAAATCAATTTTTATTAGTACAAGATGGAGAAATATAGCTGAATAATAGTTTATATGACTTGTTGGGGAAGTTTTAGTAGGCTTCAAGTCACTATGAGTCAAGAGTTCAATACAATAGCCAAGAAAGCCAATATTTTCTCAAAGACAAAGCTTCTAAAAATAAGGAGTTTTATAAAATCTTACTGCTAAAAACTTATTCTATTTAATCTCTTCTGATCAGAATAATTTGAAGTATGGTGTACAGTTCTGGCTGTCACATTTTAGGAAGAATAGATGGATATTCTGAAATTGGGAAGTGTCTAAAAATGCTAAGCAGGAGGGGAAAGAACCTCAATCATTTCAGATGATTTCTTTGAAGGCATTGGGCCCCTTTAGCTTGAAGAAGAGGATTTGGTAAGTAACATGATCGTTATTTCTAAGCATTTGAAAAGCTATCACAGAAGATGGATTTAACTTCTTTTTGTGGAACTTCTAGCAATGAGTATATAGCACAAAGAAATAAATTCAGGCTTGAAACAAAAGCAAACTACATGAAACAAAACAAGCCCCCCCCCCCCCCCCGAGAGTTATAGTTTGTCCAATGGTAGATCATGTTGCCTTAAGAAATAGTAGATTCTTACTATCTATGAGAAGCAAAAGAAATGGTGTGAGATTTGAGGTCGGTGAACATAGGTACAAATCCTAATTGCCATTACCTGTGTGGGATCAGGTCAGTCACAAGCACCTTAAGTATCACTTTTCTTTTCTGTAAAATGACTTCTAAGGTTCCTTCCAGGTCCACACTATGATACCATCATCCTTCACTGTAATTCTTCTAGTACAGATTATATGACCATTTGTGGGGGATGTAGAGGTGGATTGTTTGTCAGCTACAGATTGGAATATTTGAGATCTCTCATTCCACTCTCAAGTATGTTTGTTGTTGTTGCATAGTCACTTTTTAATCCTGTCCAACTCTTCTTGATCTGCTTTGGGGTTTTCAATCCTATTCTTAGCTGTCCCTTCTCTAGGAGCCAGCTTCTTAAACTGTTATTTGGGACCCATAATCACTTTTGTAACTGAATTTGTGTCATGAAATTATGTTTTAGCAGCAATAAATGTTTGATTTGTATATCTATTTTATACACCTATATATCAGGGGTATATATATTGCCAAAAAGGGATTGTGAGTAGAAAAAATGTTAAAAGCTCTGCTTTGTCGACACTGTCCAAACTCCAACTTAGAAATGTTTTCTCACTCACTCATGTTCCAGTCATAAAATCAAGTGTTTTAAGAAATAGTTAAATTAAGAAATTTAGGAACTTATTTTAGGCACTGACTTTTGAATATTTTTCAGTCTCTAGGGGGAAAAACATTCTTTATTAAGTTCAGATAAGCAGTTCTATATGGTTGACTGCCAATCCAATTTTATGTATATGAAATGAATGAAAAAAGCAGTGGTAAGAGAATATTGTAATTGTGTAAGTATATGTATGCAGACTTGGGTGGTAAAGTGGATTCAACCCAGATCTTGGTCAGAAGAGACTGTGAGATCTTGCAAAGTCATTTAACTGCTCTGTGCCTCAGTTCCCTCAAATGTAAAATGGGAATAATAATAATATCTGAGAGTCATTATGCAGATCAAGTGAGTATATAATATATGTAAAGAACTTTGCAAACCTTAAAGTACTGTGTGAAGGGTATATCTATATATCATAGAAGTAATGATTATAATAATAGATGAAGTTTGTATAATATTTTAACTTAAGTCAAAAATGTTTTATATCCCTTATCTCATTTGGTATTCACAACAACCCAGTGAGCTAAGTAGAACAAGTATAATTTCTGTTCAGAAGGGGAGAGAAGGGTACCAACAATAGGACTTATTCATTATAATTTTGAAGTTTTTTTCATATTTTTAAATTTGGAGAGGTCCAATCATAAAGTTGGCTCTGTATCTATAACTGCTATTCATGTGCTACCTTCAGATATTTGTATAGCACAATCCATCTTCATAATAGTTATTATTGTATGTCCCTTGAAATTTTATAAGCCTCCTTGTCTCCTTATCTTGGAGTTCAGTCATCTGCTATAGGGAACATCTAGTAATCCAGTTTTCTAAGAGTGAAGAGTATATTATAAAGGGCCTATATTATCAAATGAGGCTGAAAAGGTATGTTAGAACCAGATCATATAATATATATATATATACATATATATATATATATCTAATTGTAGGATAGGAAATTTAATTTTGTCCTAGAGTTAGTAAAAAATTTGTGTAGAATGTCAGATAGGTACTTGGAGTTGCTAAGTCATAGATTCAAATTCTACCTCAGATATTAATTTATGTGATTCTGAATCACTTATTATTGTCACTGAGAATCATTTAGGCTCTATAGGTCTCATGTTTCCTCATTTGAAAAAGAAAGGAATTGAAATCCTGATCTCCAAGATTCCTTCCAGCTATGATTCAATGAGCCTATCAGCCTAAGGTGGTTGAGCAGGGAGCCTATGTCTTGGGAGGTCTGTTTTGGAAACTATGTGATGGATGGGATACAGAGGGGAGAGAGTGGGGACATAGACCTGTCAAGAGCTTGTTACAAAAGTTCAGATGTAAAGTCAGTTCTCTCCCTTCTTTCATTTGGCATAAACTTTCCATACATCACTTTCTGTGCAACTTTCCCTGATCCCTTAAGCTGAAAGTATTTCCTACCTTCTTGAATTTCCCTAATATATTTTTTGCCTCTATTGCTCTTTGTATTGTAGGATACTATTTTACGTATAGCAGCTGATTTCCTTCCTACTGGACTATCAGTCCTTTGCTGAAGGCAATACTTTATTTTCTGTAGCCCAGGACCTAGCACAATTTATTATATGTGTATGTGTGTGTATTTTGTATGTATATAAATATATAAACACATATATAGCTATATCTATTTATACACACAATCACACAAACACACAATTTTTTGTTATTCAATCCTTCAGATGTATCTGATTCTTTGGGATTTTCTGGACAATGTGTGACAATACAGTACATGGAGTTTTCTTGGCAAAAATTGTCATTTCCTTTTCCAATGGCTTAAAGCAAAAAGAAATTAATGATTTGCCCAAGCTCAAATAGTATCTGAGGGCACATCTAAATTCAGGTCTTTCTGACTCTAAACTTTGTGCTCTATCTACTGTTTTATTATAAATATATCAGATCCTTAATAATTAGTTTGTTGAGTTGATATCAATATTCCTACAAAGTATATAGCCACAATTACCCTCATTTTTTCCTAATAAGGAAATGATGATGAAAGAAGGGCAAAGACTAGAATCTTCAGCTCTGAAATCTCTGTTCAGTGTTCTGTCCATTCGCCTGTGCTACTTCTCCAATAATAATGACAACGATCATAATGACACAGTCTTATAAAGTAATAAAGTAATAGATACTGCATGATTGCATATGCAAAAGGATAAATGAAAACACCTTGGGGAAATGAAGATGTCTACTAGTTTTATTCCATTCGATCCTAAGTTTATTGAACTAGTACAAGACAATATTTGGTAAGAAAGGAAAAAAATTCTGGAGAAACAAAGGTACAATGTCTGCATGTAATGAAATGTGATGTGAAGAATTGGCCATCTGGATAATTTTATATTGGGACAAGCTGTAATTTACAAAGCCTTTGGAAAGGAAAGAAAAACAAAGATGAACGAGGATCCCTGCATTTCTGCTGGAGAAGGATTTAATAGTTCAATAGTAAGATATTTTTAAAGCCAAATATATATGTATGCACATTTGTATACCTATACATGTATGTGTGTGTATAAAATATACACACAGTCATTCACTGACACAATATAGTTACATTTACATCAATAAATATGTTTGGTCATTTTAACAATTATTTTGATTTTTTTATTTCATGATAGGACTAGTGGGAAGCTAACTTGAATAAAATAGCATTACATCAACCTAAAATATCTCATTTTTTTAAGTGAAGCACAAAGTAGAGAACAAAACAAAACAAAGGAAAACAAACAAAAAAATCCCCACACTTACTGAAATAAGAAACATCAATGAAATGGCTATTGAGAGCTTAGAATTGTTACTGGGACTGTGAGGACATAAAATAAACAGAAGGCATAGACCCTGTTAACTAATTTTGAAGGCAAAAAACCAAGTGTATGTATATGTGTACATGTAATGATCTACATCTGTGGGTATGAAAGTCACAAGATAAAAGTGGGAAAGGATGTCTAAAGAATATCTAAAGAGTATTATCTTGGCAATTTGTACAAAATAAAATAAAATATAGGATACCAGAGACATGGGCTCTCATCTAAGAAAGTAAATAAATAATTCAAATAGGATGTGATATGGGAATAGATGAAGATAGGAACTCTGAAAATTAGAAAGAAAAAAATTAAGCTAGGGCATATCAGGGAACAAATCAGCAGGACTTGGTGATTCTCTGGTCACAGAATACACAGGATGTTAAGAAAGAAAAAGAAATAAAAATAATAATAAGTCTAAAATTGTGGCCTTAGGGAAATAAAGGCAGAAAGACTGTCACACCATGGATAAACAAGCGCGTGTTTATTGGCAAGAAAGATAGCAATTTAAAATTTTAACATTTTGGCAGAACACTTATTTTAAGTGAAAATCTTACATGAGCAACTAAAAATATAATGTTGTTGGAGATCTGCAATGTCAGTGACAGAAGTTTTAGTAGTTATCTACTTAAAAATAGTAGAGATCAAAATTCTCCAAGCTTCTTAATCAATAAAACCTGGGATGGCTATAGCAATAGCCCCTGTGCATTTCATATGTTGATGGTGGATCTTCACTCTAATATACTCATAATTCTGTGATTGCATCAAAGTGCCTACTTTCCTGTGTGCTCCTATCCATGTCCTTCCATAGGTTCAATACAGGAAGTCCCTACAAATTATTGGGTATCATTCTTGCTTGCTTTCTCTTGACACTATATAATTACAAGTGTAAAAAAAACCCATTAATAATTCTTCCTTAATCTCATTATATGACAAAAACATCTTTTTATCACATGACCTTTTCAGCAGACATTCTTATTTTCTTATTTCTTTAAAGTTTCTCATGTTTTATAGGTTGCAGTTATTTCATAGCTAACACATAACTCTATGTTCATTTATATGAAACTCAAATTTAATTCTTTGGAGACTGCCATCTTTCATGACTGATGATCAAACATGATCTCTCTTTTCTGGCCAATAAACTCCCACAGATTTGCCTCTCCTGTGTTTAGTACTGCCATTTGCATTTTAATACAAGTCCCCATGGCTTAAATGGTTCATTCAATGCAAAGATGAGAAGGCAGCAAAAATAAAGAAGAAAAATGGGGGGGGGGGGATTATATTCATTATATTATCTAGGCAATACTTTGTGCTTAATCCTGTAAAGAACATCAAAGAAATCTAACATACAGTTCCTAGCTTCAAGGAGTCCCTTACAATCACAGCTGGAGAAACAAGATATGTAAGCATAATCAAAACTTTTAAAATTACATGTTAAATGAGAAGTAGAAATGGTAAATGTTACAGTAGTTAAAGGAAGGGACTACTCACTAAAAGGATAAGTGAAAGTTTCATGGAAGACATGGAATCTGACTTGGTCACTGAAAGATGAGGTTATAGCTAAGCAGAGGTTACCTTTGCTTTTTTCCCAAAAAAACTCAATTTTCTTTATGAAAATTTAACAAAAAGATTTAATTACCCATCCCTAAATACTTAGAACTAGGTTATTATTTGGGGACAAATAAGGTAGTATAGTATAGATAAAGCACTAAGACTGGAGTCAGAAAGACTCATCTTTCTGAGTTCCAATCTGTCCTCAGACAATAGCTGTGTGACCCTGGGCAAGCCCCTTCACCTTGTTTACCTCACTTTCCTCATTTGTAAAATGAACTGGAGAAGGAAATGGCAAATCAATCCAGTATCTCTGCCAAGAAAATTCTAAATGGCGTTACAAAGAGTCAGACACGATTGAATGACAGATTATTTTTTGATAAAAATTTTAGCTGGCATTTTTTTACATAAATTAGCTTTTTAAACTTTTCAACTTGTTACTATTTCAATCTAACAAAATGAGAAACAGTCCAAAATTATAACAGCATATCCCACTGACATAACATAAGGTGAAAATACTATTATTTTATAGAATTAGATTTCACAGTTAGAGTCACTAATTGGGAGTACACCCTCCAAGAGATTCAAAGCAGATTTAGTGACTTGAAACAGATGCCTTCATGAACTTGGGAAGCACAGCTGTGCTGCTCTGATTTCCCTCTGAATAAGGAATTTGCAAGTTGTTATTGTGTCTCGCCCCACTGATATTCCTCCTTAATACCAAGGATTTAAAGGTGCATGTACTTTTGTTAAAAATGAGAATGAGGAATAAATGAGAAATATATGTAGAAAATTAGAATTCTATTATTTTGAAAAAAAAAACAGCTTCACTAAAGTTCTACTCTTTGTTATCATGCCCCTAAATGAAAAGAATTTGATTATTCAGTATGAGATAGGGCCTGAATTTTTAATTTCACTGGTATAGGGAATTCCTGCAAGAAAAAAAAAAAAACCTTCTATAAATACAGACTGGCACTTTTTCTGTAATTCACAATTTTATAGCTGTTGTTTTTCCTTCTTTCTTGAAGAGTTCCAAGACATCAGGTATATGATGCCTTGACGTGCAGGTGAACAGAATTTAAGTGAGTGTGGGCTGCAGAAAATGGCAACAAGCCTTACTTTCTCCTCGAGAGCCCTCTGGGTCCAGGGGCCAGAGAGAGACCAGAAAGCCTCCAGGTGGCCCCAGATGCAGTGGGAGACATTGGTCTTTAACAGGTCTCAGTTTGATTGAGACAATGCCCAATGAGTGATTAAGGTTAGTCAAAGTGAGCCAGGTGACTTTACCCAGCCCTCCCTCACTTGCAATTAATTGCATGTCACAGCATCCCCTCCCTGATGTCATGGTCCTTTTTGAGAACAAAGGTCAAACAACAACTACCTCTTCAGTCTATATGAAAGATACTGGTCTCAAACTTGTATTATAATGTTCATCATGAAATACAGCTATATGCACCATGAAATGATGTTTCTTGTTGCCTTTGGAAATGTGGTAAAGCCAACTCCTTTATCTGCCTTTTCTAGGAGAATATATAAAGCATCTCTGTCACTTAGCTACAATTTCCTTCTGACTTCTTGTTTTAGTTCTACTTTGCATTGAATAAACAAACATTTATGTCACACTGATATGATTTCATCTTTCTAAAACTGTGACTAGTTTAGTAACTGAACCACAAGGATCTTACATTTAGAGCATTAATATTAAGTGAATATTTGACTATAGAGTTATAGAATAATCAGCATTATTTTTTTTAAAACCACAGGAATTTATTAGTCTTAGCAAAGTAGCTTTCTGAATTTAATTTTGATGAACGGTGAGTTTATTTCACCAATAAGATAACTTTAGAAAGGAATGGCATATTTTCACAGAGCTAAATATTTGCCTCGGAAAAGGAAGCAAGATGAAACATAATTAATTGTATTTTTTTCTTTAAAAAATTTTATCAATATCTTTTGTTTTCACCTTAGCTAAATGTCCTAATGCAGCTCTTCCCCTTTCCCTCCTAGAGAATCATTCCTTATAACAAAGAGAATTAAAAACAGTTCAGAAAGATCAATCTACCAAAGGGTTGACATAATACGTAGTATTCCTTACCCAGAGTCCTACATCTTTGCCAAGAAGCTGAGGGAAGTGCCTTTTCATATTTTTTTCTCTGAGATAAAGATTTGTAATTGTGATTTTACAACATTCAATTTTAATTGCTTTACTGTTATTCTTTCCATTTACACCATTGTGGTCATTGGGAAAATTGTTTTCTTTCATTTTGGTTCTGCTTACTTTATTTTGGATTGGGTCATCTAAGCTTTCTCATACTTATTTGTATCTGTTAGGGATAAAAATCCGATTCCCGATTCAAAATCATTACTCAGAGATTTCTCAAAGTGAAGATTAGAAGGTTTATTTGAATTTTGCGAAATTCCCTCGGACAGTCATTCCTCTCCGGCCGCAGCCAGGAGAGGAAGGAGTGCACCCCCTTGCTCACCTGAGCCCAGACTTATGGGGAAAGAAAAGGCGGAACCACCCCCAAGCCTGTCAATCTCAGACAAAGCACTTCCCACCCACTTCAAGGTCCTCAGATATCAACCAGAGCCTTTTCCAAATCAGTAACTAGCAGATTGATTCTGGTCTGCCTGGCCTGCCTTTGATATTCTAAAAAGCCACAATTTATCTCTCTTCCTGCAACAGGATCCCCAAGGAAAAACCCTGCCAATCTCTCACAATCATTACTCTGAGAAGTCCTCAGTTTCCCATCTCATTCATATCCATCTAATTAACTATACTGTACAACACAGTAACAGCATTTGTGTGTCACAGTTTATTTAGCTATTCCACAATCAATGTAGTCTATACTTTTTTTAAAAAAAAAAGATGTTTTAAGTATTATTTTTGAGACCATAGGCACACTTACATCTTTACCTTATTTGACCTCTTCATCAATTTTCAATTCTCTTGTTTATAATCCCATGTAATTTCATCAATCCTGTAATTAAAGATTTATTATCCATCTATGATTTCTTAAATACTACAATTTAAATCCCATGCTTTCTCTCTCTGGCTTTATAAGCTATTGACATGTCTAGTATGTAAAAAAATTATATTTTTATAATATCCTTTTGTAATCTGAACAAAATATCCTGTGCCTTTGTTTTAGCTTGGAATTTAAAATAAATAGAAAAAAATTAGAATTTGAGTTCCTATAAAAAATTTCAAATTGTTCATAAAAAACTCATTTAAAAAATTAGCAGTGTGGACTGAATCACCCACCTGTTTTTAAAAAAATTTTTCCCCTTAGGTTTAGTTTTCTATTTGGTCATTCCAACCACTGATACTATTGACTCTCCTAGCACTCCTTTCTTGATGTTTTGCATACTTCCATCTCCTCCCCCTCTCCTGATCCCAGTGATTCTAAACCTTAGGTCCCAGTGTAAAAGCTCTGTTGCCCATTGCTCAATGACTGTTTCCTTATGTCCATTCCCTTTCTCTTTCTACCATTTAAATCTCTCCCACTTTAAATCTATATCTGCTTTTCACTGTGCTATCTTGAAAGCCAAGCCAAATTTTTAAAACAATTTTATTTTAAATCTTTTCCTTTTTTGCTTGTTCCATCTTGTAACATTGCAACATTGAGGCTTGGTTCCCTGCTGATAACATTGTAAATTTAGACACCTTTTCTAATTCTGATTGTACTTTTTCTCATACTCTTTCATCAATTCAGTTAGTAATGGAGGTGGGGGCCAGCTGTAAAACTTCTTGTTCCTCACTGTCCCATTTTCAGATTCTACCAACATCACTTGCCCATCTGTCTTCTTTGAGTTTCATAATAGTAAAATGTATCACCCAATCTAGATCTAGATGACCAATGTCTATTTCATATTGCTTCCCTCAAACTGAGGGACCTTAACATACAATTCATGCTCCCCCATCTACCCTAACTTTTCACATCCTCAATCTATCCAATTCCTATGGCCTATCTTCTCTATCCCATCTCAGCTACAAGAAGAGATAGTCATAATCTTTATTTTATTCATCAGCCACAAATGTTCTACTTCCATATTTATGGTGAACTCATCAGCTTACATAAAGTTAATTATTATTATCTTTCTGAAGATAATGCCCAGATTTATATCTAGACCTCGACTCCGTTCTGAGATTCAATCACTGCCTATTGGACATTTTAATCTGAATATTCTAGAGACATCTCAAATTCAACATATCCAATACAAATTCCTCTACCAAACTTCCTAATTTCTGTTGTAGGAACGACCATTATTAGACTTCTCAGTTTATAGCCTTGGCTGTTTTCCTTGACTCCTAACTCTCCCTCACCCCATGTTTCCAATCAGTTGCTAAATCTTGCTTATCTAATCCCTTCTCTAAGCTAGCACTTTAGTGCAGGACCCTCATTACCTCTCTTCTAGACTACTGCAATGCCCTTCTAATTAGCTTCTCTGCTTCAAGTTTCTCCCTATTCTACTTCATCCTCTATCCTTCTGCCAAAGGAATTTTCCCTAGATCTGACCATATTAATTCCATACTCAATTAACTGCAATGGCTTCCTATTGCTCCTACATAGACTCAAATGTAAACTTTGTTTAGCCTTGAAAGCTCTTGAAAATCTAACCTTAACCTATTTTTTTAAGTGCAAATTTTTATATTTCATTTCTTACCATTACACATAAGTATACACACATAGAAATATATAAATTTAGAGTTCCAAAATTTCTTCCTCCTTCCCTCTCTTGTTGCCACATTGAGAAGGAGGTCAATTTGGTATAATTATACATACATGTGTAGTCTTGCAAAGTATTTCTATGTTATCCATGTTGCATATGAAAACACAAACCAAAAAAACTCCCCAAAATAAAAACAAAGAACAACAGAATTTTAAGAAGTGTGTTTCTACCTGCATTCAGATTCTATAATTTCTTTCTGTGCAGATAACTTATTTTTCTAACTCCACTGGCCATTATTCCTCATCCTGTATTCTGGCTTTCTTTTGGTCCCTTATATCCATCACTCAACCTTCCATCTCCATTTCAATACACTAGCCATCTATCCCCTATGTCTAGAATGCACTCCCTCCTCTTTTAAAATTCAGCTCAAACATAACCTTCATCTCTTCAACTGACAGTAGCCTCTTTCCAAAACTATATTTGCATTAAACTACTTTGTCATTGGGCAGTCAGGTGGCTCAGTGGATAGAGAACTGGGCTGAGAAATAGGGAGGTTTGAATTCAAACCTAGCCTCAGATACTTACCAGTTATGTTACTATATATAATTCACTTAAGTCTATTTGTAAAATGAGGTGAAGGAAATGGCAAATTCTTCCAGTGACTTTGCCAAGAAAACCCCAAATGGACTCACAAAGGGTCAGACCCAAACAAAATGACTGAACAACAAAACCAATAACTTTATAATTATTTGCATTTATTCTTTTTGGATATACACTGTATTTACTTATAAATGTGTCAATTTGAATACTGGCTTCTTTTGAGTAGTCTAGCAGTGTCTGGCACTTAACAGATAGTTAATATATACTTAATTATTAAATAGATGGTCGCAAGTGAACTTAATTGATGTTCTAAAGCCAATTCTGGAAAACCTCTATCATAGAAAAGAAAAATACAGTAAGAAGAGTGCTTTCTTTTCTGTGATAATCATTCCTTTATTCGATAATTTAATTAATAGTAAAAGAGAATGGATCTGTATAGGAGAAGATCTCTTATTCTAGAGTTATTAAGGTTAGTGACCCTTTTAAGCTTTAGTCTGCAGAATAGAGGAGATACTGTTTCATGAATATTTATGACCAATATAAAATATTATTTATAATCAATAATTTGAAGTAGTATAATTACTTAGGATATAACTGATTCCTTTGTAATGCTAGTGTTTTTCTTGTTGATTATCTCCAGTTTATCTTGTATATATCTGGTTCGCACATAGTTATTTCTAAGATGTCTTCCTCATTTAACCATGAACTCCTTAAAGGCAGGGAGAAATGAACTGTCTTACCCTTTTTTGAATTCCCAGTGCTTAGCACATAGAGCACCCTTAATAAATATTTATTAACTTGATGACTGATCTCATTTACAATGGCAAAAAAAGTAAAACATTTATACTTAACAATTCTGCAAATTTTCTGGTTAACCTTCTAGTAATAATAGAATAAATATATATGACATCAACTATTATTTCCTGGGATGTAGTATAATGGAAACAAGAGCATATTTTAAGCAGAAGAGTTTAAATCTTGACTATTTATTTGTCTACTATGCTAATCTTTAGGGATCTCAATTATAAAATGTAGAAAATGAAAGGGTTGTATCAAACAATCTCTAAGGTACTTTCAAACTAATTTCTCAGTCTCTTCCCTTTTTTTTCCTCCTTCCCTTTCTCCTGTCTTCTTCCTCCTCCCCTCTCTTCCCTCCCTCTCCTTCTTTCTTTCTTTCTCTCTCTGTCTATCTCTCTTTCTCTCCCCTCTCTTTCCCTTATAAGTTGATGATGCTGATATTAATCAAATAACACTGATACTGAATGGAAAGAATCTGGTAAGTATCAATATTTAAAAGAAGAAAAAAAAGGAAAACAGAAAGCTGTCATTCTACTAAAGGAGGTATAATTAAATTTCCAGTAAAAGCTAAGAGTAGTGAAATCATTAAAAAATGATTGGGAGGAAAGACCTGAGGAATGTTTCCTTAACGTCCCATTTTAGTCCCCAGGTTATTGGTGATTTTCTTTTTTTTCTAAGACAAAGTACCTAGGGAATGAAGAAGGAGAAGATTGGAGAGAAAAGGAGGAGCCTGAAGAAGAAAGAAAAGGTAACAGGAAGGAGAAGAAAAAGAAAAAAATATTAAGAGGGGTAGGAAGAATAGAAAAAAGAAATGAGAAAAAGGAATGTAGGGAAAAGAACAAGATGATGACAAGGGGATAAATTTGATGGAAGATTTTATAATCCATTATTATGTATAATAGCATGGCAGTAACTAACTGGGCAAACTGAACACATCAAAGATCCCAGAGCCTCCTGGGAAAATTGTGCCACTGAGAAATGCATCTTAACCCAATGGCTTCACCTGAATACTGGGATCACATTATAGATGAATTTTACTTACTGACTGGAAGCAAAGTACACACACAAAATGTAATATGTGGTTGGGGGTGATCAAGCTCAGTCTCACATCCTTTAATTACATTCCTGAGGTTTTTATTAATTGGGAGCAAAATTGCAATGGAAAGTAAATAAAATGCACAGTTGATTTTTTTATCACTCAAATTATTATTATACTTATGCTGTTGGATATACTTAATGCATCAACCTGTGCACATAGGTATATCAGATATATGATAACATATGATCCAATCAATCAACAAACATTTGTTAAACTCTTACTTTGAGCCAGGAACTCTGCTGGCTCTGTCTTGAGGACAGTGCTTGTCCTCTAGAAGCTTATATTCTATTGAGGAAAAAAATTAAGAAAACACCACACAAATCATGTACATATATAAGTACTTACAAAATATCTTTAAATATAAACCCAAAAGTATTAGGCAGGGGAGAAGGAGCACTAATAGCTGAAAGGCTGAGGAAAAACTTCATGTAGATGAAATTTGGGCTGAGGTTTGAAGGAAATAGGGGTTTGAAAAGTCAAAAGGCTGGGGCAGTGGATAGAGCACCAGCAGGCTCTGGAGTCAGAAGGCTGAGTTCAAATCCAGCCTCAGACACTTAGCAACCCTGAACAAGCCATTGAATACCTCTGCCTCCAAAAAAGAAAGATCAAGCGTCAAAAGGTGCATTCCAGGAAGAAATACATTCCAGGCATGAGGAATAAAAAGTACAAAGGTGCAAAAGCTGCAGGGGGAATATTTTGCATGAAGAAAAGCAAGAAGGCCAGTTTGGACCATAAAGTTTATGATACATTCAAACTGAACAAATGCTTATAATGTACTAATAATTGGGGAAGCATAAAGAATACATATACACCTGGCTCAAAGTAGGCATGTAATAAATATTTACTGATTGATACTTTGAGAGTTGATACAGCTATACTACCTATTGATCATAGCAATACATGATTTCAAGTTGAAATGTACTCTAATTCAAGTCCCTCAATTTAGAGATTTAGAAAAAAAACAGAAAGTAATTGATCCAAAGTTACATATTAAAAAGAAAAAGGATTTAAATATTAGTCTCCAAATTCAGTAAGTTTTTTTTACCATATAATGTTGGGAACATGAGAGTATTACAATAAATGTGCTGTGAGAATTCAGAGGAAGAAGATAATGTTTTTGGCTGAGAGGAATAGAAAGAGTTTTAGGAAGGAGCAGAAGTAGAACAGAGCTGGCTTTAAAGAAGAGGGAAGATTCTGCTAGGAAGTTATTTGGAGAGGGTGAAGAGATAAAGCATTAATGACACAAGGATTGACCTCCATAAATTTTGAGAGTCATAGAAACTGGGATTCCAAAAGAATCAAGACAAGAAGGTCTCTTTCCTCTTCAGGTCATCCTACACTAACAACAATCTCTGTTGAAGACCTTAACTTCAAAAGGCCCAAGGTCTCCCACTGCATCCAAGGCCATCTCCAATCATCCTGATCTATATCTGACCACTAGGTCCAAATGGCTCTGGAAGGGACAGTGAGGCAGGTGACCTTGCACAGCCCTCCCCACTTAAATCCAATTTACTTGCATATTACAGCAGATCCTTTCTGATGTCATGGTCCTCTTGAAGAACAAAGAACAAACAAACAAAAATCTCCTCCACTAAGCTATCAAGATAATACTCCTAAAGCACCTTCTTGCTTCTGGCTAAAATAATCAGCAGCTCCCAAATGCCACTAAATAAAATATGAACTGTTCTGCTTGGCATTTGAAGCCTTCCAGAATATAGCTTCTATCTACCTAAGCAATTGCAAGCATTCGATAAATATATGTTAACTTTCCAGGATTATTTCTTTAATTTTCTCTCCTTGTCCTTTATATTCCAGGAAATTGACTGACTTATTCTTCCTTTGTGGTATTTTCTTTCCTAGTTTAGTGTCTGACCAGCAGAAGGTAATTTCCCCCTGACTGAAGTATATTTCCCTCAGCTCAGTTTGACCTCTGAGAATTCTTGTTTTCTTTCAAAATTCAGCACCTTGCACTTTGTACAACAGGGGGCATTTATTAAACACATGTTTTGGGCCATGTCCTGTTCTAGGTGCTGGGAATACAAAGTTAAACAAAACAGACTCTGATCTCAAGGTTGGGGAAGGATGGGGAACAATGAAACATGTGTCTTTTCTCTGTGCCCAGGTGGCTGAGCACTGTTTCCACATCCCTTAACTCAGCAGTTTACACCCCAAGTAAAGCATTCCTAATTCTACCTCTCTTTTATGTATGCTTTAATTTCTACTATAGTATCTCATTTACATGGGTTTCATCAAATGAGATGTACTCTAAAAATGATTTTTCCTTCAAATAACTGGAATTTACTCCTTTAAATATTTATATATTGCTATTTTAAGAAAATTGTGTAGAATGTCTTAAATATAATGGAAATATACTTAAGTATGCTATATAATTCCTTGTTTTCTTCAATATAATATATTATAACTGACTGGCTTCTTTTGAATGGTTCATAACTATCATTTTTAAAATGAACAAACATATTTTAGTCTATCAATAATATTCCTTTACGGATATGGGGATCTGGGCCCCTCTACAAAATAGTCCCTAAACTGCTGTGATCATAAACTCTTTTGCCTGAATTAATACTTTCTGTCTTCATTTTGGCTATCACTATTTCTTATTACCAAGGGTACTTCTATTTCTAACTCCCCAATCTCCTGTTTTCTGTTTTATTGATGTTGAGGAGTTTTAGCGATGTCTTAACTCTTCATGATTCCTTTTGGGGTTTTCTTGGCAAAAACATTGGAGTGATTTGCCATTTTTTTTTTTTTTAGGAAAATGAGGCAAACAGAATTAAACAATTTCCCCCGTGTCACATAGCTAGTAAACGTCTGAAACCGGATCTGAACTGTCCTGACTCCAGCACTCTATCCATGGTACCACTTAGCTTCCGGCATTTGATGATGGCTGCATATAACCCGCAGGGAGGGAAGCAGAGATCAAGCTTGCTAAAACTACTTTGTCCAGTGCACAGGCTCAAAATAAGAATATGAGGGAGTCCTTTAGAAATCCAGAAATTTGTTTCTCAACTTCTCACAAAGATATCTCAGCAGTCTTCTTTTTTTTCCCCTCTATGCTCTATTCTTGAAAATCACATCAAATCCCACGGATTCAACTACTAACCCTAAAATTTATAAATCCAGCTCTAACTTATTCTTGAATTTCAGACATGTAACTCCAAATCCTTACTAGACATCTCACTGGCACCTAAATGTCAACATGTTCAAACTAAAATAGTGAATTTTTCTCTAAATCTTCAGCAAGTTCTATTTTCATTTGTGATAACACCATTTACATAAAACTTGGTTTTGTAGATTCTTAATGTTTTTGTCTAATCTAATGTAGCATAGATATCTGAATCTATGTCTGAGGGCAGGAGTGCAATTTTATCTAATCTTTGTATCTCCCCTAAAGCACAATGTGGTACTTTGTAAATACTAGACATTTTTAACTAATGCTTATTGTTTGTTTGTTTTTTCTCTTAGGGATAGAAGTAAAATGGTGGGAGGGGAATTGCTAATGCTTTCTCATCTGTCTGTTAGAGAGCTAATATGAGCTCCAGGTAAGGGATTGCAAAATGAGGAGAGAAACTGGGTGTTCAAATCCCAGCTCTGACATTTACTAACTTGGATAATAAACTTTTACCTTGAATGTGATTTTGGTGAAAACATTTTATCTCATTGGGTCTCAATTTCTACATAGCTTCTGAGGTATCTTCTAGTCCTAAATCTATGAACCTATATCACCCAAATGAATAAAGCAATTTTTTTCTTATTTGAAACATTATTTTTTTAAAAAAAATTATGTTTTAAAAAATCCAAACGTGACATAAAAAGAGGGAAAACACTGAGTTTTAAAAACACATACATTTATAAAAACATCATGAAGATTAATAGTGAAAGGGTACAAAAAGGTACAAGTAATATGACTTCACAAAACAATGAGAAACAATAGAAGCAAAAACAAATCTGCAAAAACTATTTTTTTTATAAAAAGCAACTCTTCTATAGTGGTAAATTCTTTTCATCACTGAGAGAAGAACCATGATAGAGGGTTCCATGATCCTCTATGATTCTTTTACATGTCCTCTCATAAATTGGAGGCCCTTATCATATTTTGGACTGAAGTGTTCTCTGTACCATGGATGGGTAGCAACCTTCACTGGTGGAGGTCCCAAATCAGTAACCCTGAATATGCCCTAAAATATAGAAATGTAAACTGCATAGCAACCTTCACTGGTGGAGGTCCCAAATCAGTAACCCTGAATATGCCCTAAAATATAGAAATGTAAACTGCATGAAATAGTCATCTAAATCCCATTCATTCTAGTGAGAAATATGGAAAGGAACTTTCTTTTGGATAGATATTAAGCATGATTATGAGAATTCTTTTAATAGACAAGGTCTTTGAAGTAGATATATATTATTCTTTTTTATTGCAACTTTTTATTTTCAAAACATATGCAAGAATAATTTTTCATCATTGACTTTTGCAAAAATTTGTATTCTAATACCTTCCCCCCACTTTCCTCATCCCCTCCTCTAGATGGCAAGTAATCCAAAATATGTTCAACATGATAAAAATATGTAAATCCAATATAGGCATGTATATTTATATAATTATCTTGCTGCACAAGAAAAATCAGATCAAAAAGGAAAAAAAGAACATATATTATTCTAAATCAAATCAATGAAATAAATGATTTGAGAAACATGATTGAGAAAACACCACCTCAATTTTTAGTATAGTTGAAATAATCATGTTATACAGCATATAAGGCAGAGGAAAGCTGCTAAGTTATTTAGACTTGTACATGTTAATAATGAATTTTCCCATTAGTGCTAATGAGTTGTAGCTGTTTAACTGTAGCACCTCCATGAAAGAAAAGATCCCAAATATTGTAATTGCTTTTCATACTTAATTCAATTTTTTTATATACTGCTATCTCTAAAACAGTGTCTCCTAAAAAGCAATTTCAGGAAAGATACCATAATGAGAAAGTGCTTTATAAAACTGGGTATACAGAAACCAAAACAAAAGGAGATAGACAGAAGTCTTTGGAGAAATAAAAATTACTTCCTCGTGTTTTGTGAATGTGTGAGTATTATCTAATTAGAATTAGAGGTTAATATATGCATAGATCATGAAGTGAATTGCTTTCTGTGTTTTCAGAGACTCTATGAGAGAAGAAAACAAAGACCTAGGGAGAAAAGTATTCAAAATAAATATGATATAAAAACCTCATTATGTTACAACTAGGTACTGCAAAATTTCATTTCTACAAGAATAGCAAAATGAAAATAAGAATATGGGGGCAGTGGAGTGTTTTTAATTGGGATTGTGAAAAATAGCAACTAAAAAGCAAAAAGACAACAAGCAATTTAACAACCTGCACTGAGACAACATGGTACATAGAAAGCATACTCCAGATGACATTTAGGACTTTGAAACTCATCTCTGTTATTTACTAGATCTGTGCCTATGAACACATTCTTTACTTCTCTCAGAATTTCTGGGACCATTAGTTAAAGAAAGGTTGGTATTTGAAACGTTGCTGTTAATAGTTATATTGTCTCTTTCCACTGCCTCTCAATCTTCAATTTTTCTTCCAACTTTATAATTCAACTGAAATTTGCTCTCTACAGTTACCTGTAATTTCTCAATTGCTAAATGGTCTGTACAGGGTGTTCAGGAGAACTAGCACTTCCTGTGTAAGGATTTGCTAGGTCCTTTTCAAGGCTGCTCATCCACCTGTGCTGTCCATCTGATTTATTCAGCTCTATGTGGGACTCCAAGAAGCTGGAGCATCCATAGGAGCCACATCTTGGTAAAATTGTCCCAGTAGACCAACTAAACTAGCATGCGGTTAAACAAGCCGCAAACACATTGGTGCACTGAGGAGTAGTCTACCCCAAGCATGTGAAGGCTTTCTAGGGCAAATCGAATGGATGAAAAAATTTGTTCCAATAACCATGAAGGTGACTGAAGACGGCACGGTGCAGGAGTTTTCTAGTGTTCTCACTGCCCCATGTCTCTCCTCATTCCAATTTGATTATCAAAATGATTTTTCTAACATAAACTCCAGTCATTCCTATTATCTCCAGGATCAAAAATATAATCTTATGTAAGGTTTAAAGGTTACACAATTCTCTCCTCCATGTGACTCTATCCTTCATGATGTTCCTCAAACACAACCCTCCAGCTCCTTACTTTGTTCACTGGCTATCTTTCTTCACATCCGCAGGCCTATCTGTAATGAACTTTACTTCTTCCTCTGAAAATTCTTTCTTTCAAGACTTAACTCCAATCTGCCTTCTAAATTAGGCTCTCTCCCCTTCCTTTCCCTCCTTTCCCATATAATCTTCCTTCCAAGACAGCCTCCGACTTATATTGTATAGATTTTGTACGTACATGGTTATTTGCATGGTAGCTTCACTATTTGAATGTGAGCTTCTTGGATACAAAGGCCATATTTTTGCATTATTTGAATCCCTAGTGCCTAGCATATAGTAAGCACTTGGAATGTGCTTATTGACTGACTGATTCTACTTATATTGCTTACATTTGTACCCTTCATTCACTAAACTAACACTTTAAATTCAACTCCTAATCACATTATTTTCTTCTAACTGGACTTCCTGCCTGCAGTCTTTTACATATTTAATTCATCTGCTAAATGGCTGTTAAATTTATATTTTTAAAGTACAAGTCTTATCATATCAGTGCTCTATTAAAGAAACTCTAATATGTTCTCACAGCCATAGAATAAAACACATACTACTCTATACAATGCCTTTGTGGATTACCTAGTTCCTATTATCTTCCATTTACTCTGTATAAATTTATATTTATCTATATGTAAACATGCTGTTCCCCCCCAAAGGACATAAGCTTCTTGAAGACAAGGATTATTTCTTATGGTGCAGTGTCTGGCATAGCTGGCACTCAATAAATGCTTACTAAATAAATGAATTATGTAGAAAAGGCAGGAAATCACATTACTTATCTAAATTTGTACTTTTGTTACAACTATAATTTTACTGGCCCTGAATTTTCATAATACTTGTTTACCATGACAGTCAGGTTACCAGCTGTACTGTTCAGAAGCTACATAAAAATTTTATAGGCTGCTTCTGTGGCCTTATTTTCAAATACTGTTAAATGACTTTAGTACTGATTGATTAAATGAACATCAAAATATTCATTTTTAATGAGCTTGCAATTTGTTTGTATGTATTATGGAAGAATGGTACATCAATCACTCAGTATGAATGTTTAAATAAAGATACAATTACACATTTTAACTTATTTAGTGCCTTTGTAATGAATTTGGTGGAATTCATTCTGCCAGTAGGAATGAGTCTTTTCTTTCATAGGGCTTTTTAGGAAAATGCATAAGTGCACCATCCATACTAGTTTCTTTTTTTTTCTTTTTTTTTTTTTGCTTTTTGCTGAGGCAATTAGGGTTAAGTGACTTGCCCAGGGTCACACAGCTAGGGAATGTTAAGTGTCTGAGACCAGATTTGAACTCAGTTCCTCCTGACTTCATGGCTGGTGCTCTATCCACTGCGCCACCTAGTTGCCCCCATCCATACTAGTTTTTGAACATTTTTTTTTTCATAAAAAATTTTCATTGCTCTCAGTAGTTAACAACGTATATTTTAGAAATATGGTAACTAAAGAAACAATTCAGGATTTATTAGCACAAATGAGTTAGAACGGCACCTTAGATGCTCTAGCAAGGGTCATCATGTAGCAGAGACCCCTGGACATATCTGAACAGACACAATTAGGGGCAGAAGTTGAAGTTAAAGGGTTTCATTGATGTCAGAATGACATGTTGCTGACAAACACAAAGTAACTTCAAGACACTTCTAAGCTTGACAAGGAATTCTGACAAACTGCAGTCCAAGTAAAACATGAAGCCAGGTAAATATATGTGCATGGACTATTGGGTGAAGAAGCATATATACACACACACACTCTCGGTCCTCTCCATGTCTCTGTGTCTGGCTCTACTCCCACTCTCTCTATCACAGGACTACAATTTTAAATTTTTCTAGACTACTTCATTAATCCAAGGGATATGTTAATATAACAAATAAGCAATTTGACTGTGAAAAATGTAAGGCAACGTCAAGATCCATAAAGCCAAGTCCTTTCATCAGGGGAAGAAATGTACCTGCACAGCCACACCCACACAAAAAGACATAAGGGACCGTGTCATTTTAGAATTTAGGGTGGATAAAGATAGAAATAACAAGTGTATATAGATCTCAGATTTTAGAAGAACAGAATTCACAGTTCACAATCAGGATGGGTAGGATCGCAAGGCCTGGGATTCTAACAGATAATTGACCTAAAGCATATTACAGGAAACTCAGTAATTAAATAATAATCGATTCTTATCAGGAAAATGGAGAAATGTCTAGAATGTCTAAAAAGATGGATGAGTCTAAACAGCAAAGTCATCAACTACATTGAAATCTGAAAGGATACATGTAAGAGATGGGAAGCAAAGGCAAATATCTGAAGACAAATACAATGATATTCTATATGAAGAGCATCAGAATAGTTAAAAATATAGTATAAGTTGAGATTTCTAGTAAAGTCTATAGATAGAGGAAAAGATGGATGAATGGATGGATGTTTGGACATGGATAAAAAGCATCTTATTTTTTATGTTTTAAGTATATTTTTATTGATATCTTTTGCTTTTATATCATTTGTGCTTCCACAGTAGACAATCCCCCCTCCCCCCTCAGTTGAACTGGTTGTAAAAGAACTACCAAAGTGAGTGAAGAAAAACCACTGATTCTGGGTAGATTTATTTTAAAAGAACAATTAATACCACTATTTCAAAAATTATTCACTCAAACTAAGAAACTCCTTTAATAGGATGGATAGGATCTTAATGTCTAAAATGAGGAAGGATAAAGTAAATTATTTATTACAAATCAATGTTACTAGTGAATATGAATTTTAACTTCAGTTTAAATACAATTTTAGCAAAAATATTACAGCAATTTATCAAAAAATAATTTGCTATGATCAAGTTAAATTTATACTAGGGATTTAAGAATGATTCAACTATGGGAAAATAGCCAACATAATTAATAATATTAAAAATAAAAACCTACCAAACTACTATAGTTGCAGAGAGGAGAGAAAAACTTTAAGAAAATATAACTTCATACTAAAAGCCTTAAAGAGCAGGAAGAAGAGAATATTTTAAAATTATTAATTAAACAGGCTTTTTAAAGCAATGTTGAGAATAAGAGGAACATCAATAAAGGGAGAGAATCCAAATAGGAGATATTTTACACAAAAATAGGACTTCTGAAATCTTATTTTTGCTTCTGTTTACTATAAGGAGATAAATCAATTTCTGGGAAACAAAAGACAAAAATGCCTAACAGATGGGGAAATGAAAAAAAGGGGGGGGATGATAAAAGTGAGCTTACCAGCTCTCAATAGATTTTGTGATCATTAGAATTGTCTATAAATAAAATGGGATGATTTATGGAATAGTCAGCTCCCTGTCAAGATCATCAAGCATGATCTGGATCCAAGGTGGTCTAGGATAGTGTTCTGAGATCCTTTAAATTCTAAAGATATTTTGGGGGAGTTTGATTGGTAAGGCACCAAATAAGTAAATTAGTTTGGGTAGTATTGTCATTTTTATTATATTTGCTCGGTCTACCCATGAGCATTTTAAGTTTTTCCAATTGACTAGGTCTGATTTTATTTGTGTGGAGAGTGTTTTGTAGTTTAGTTCCAATAGTTCCTGACTTTCCCTTGGCAGATAAATTCCCAAATATTTTATACTATCAACAGTTATTTTGAATGGAATTTCTTTTTGTATCTCTTGCTGTTGAACTTTATTGGTAATATATAAAAATTCTGATGATTTATGTGGATTTATTTTGTATCCTGCAACTTTGCTAAAGTTGTGAATTGTTTCTAGTAGTTTTTTAATTGAGTCTTTAGGGTTCTGTAAGTATACCATCATGTCATCTGCAAAGAGTGATAATTTGGTTCTTCATTACCTACTCTAATTCCTTTAATCTCTTTTTCTTCTCTCACTGCTAAAGCTAACATTTCTAAGACAATATAAAATAAAATTTTAAAAAATTCCAAAGATATGATTCTACAGAAGATTAAATCAACAATTCAACATCAAAAGACATAAAAAAGATCACTGAAAACAAAATTGTATTCTCTTAATTCTGGAAATTTATACAAGAAAAACCTGACTTCTTTCATAAATTAAGAACACAACTTGTAATCATAAGATCTGTATTAAAATTTTGGCTTCATTCCTTATAAAATGTGTGTGACTACCTGCCCCTCTGGTTTCCTTCACTGGCATATGGGAATTGGATTAGATGAATTCTAAGATATTTTCTAACTTAAAATCCTAATATTTAATCTACTTGTTCATTAAATGAGGAAACAGGCCCAAAGACAAAAAAAATGACGAGTAAAAACAATAGATTATGGCTGTGCTAGAACTAGAAAGAGTCCAAGTCTCCTGAAACCTAACTCAGTACACTATGCTATAAAACTTAGATGAAATTGGTTTTAAAAAGTCATTAACTTGAAATGGAATTATATAGAATGAGACACAGTTCTGGACATGGTCATTATGTGGAATTCTTTTTCTTGACTATATTTATCTGTACATGTTTTTTCTTATTCTTTTCTTTTCCTGGGGTTGGCAAGGAAGGGAGGGAAAAATAAATAATAATTAGGGTGGGAGGAAAGTAATCACTTTACATTGCAATATGTCAAAGAGAGAATGGGAGAATCAGAATACCAGTATGTTCATCATCACCAAACTGTGCAAAATCTCTTCTCTTACACATTTTTAGAACTGTGCAGTTGGACAGTCCTCCTGGAATCAGTCAATATTCCAGGGCGCCAGAGTACACAGTTTTGGGCAGCTTTCAGAATGGCTGTGGTGTTTTTTTTTGTTTGTTTTGTGGTTGTTGTTTTTCCTCCTGTACTGTTAATGCATTTTTTATAGAATGGAAGGAAGACATGGGGGGGAGTGATTCTTTGAAGCTGGCCAGTATTTCATCTGGACTGTTCCCAGATCTACCTAATGCACAGCCAATGATGAAAGCCTCCTTGCAAGTCTAAAATTACTGTTCATATAGTAAGAAAGAAAAATTAACTTTGAATATCACAAATGACCTCAAGAAAATGAATTGATGACTGCTGTTCATCACAGCCCATATAATAATTCTAAGATGAAAGGGACTCAATTTAGGATAAACAGAAGTATCTTTTCATGCATTTGCTTATACCAAAAATTTCTGTATTGTTTATTGTTCTACAGGAAGCCAATGCCACATTGACTACTTTCATAATCTCTTAACATTGGACAAATAAATTGCAATGCACTATTTATTTTAGATTATGTCTATAACATTTCTTTATGAATTCCAATTCCTCATTTGCTCAGCTATTATTCAGAGGATCTGAAAAAATTAGTAAACATCACTTGCATCTTATAAATAAGCAATGCATCTCTTCCATCTGGCACCACACTCACACACATCAAAATTGGCATGTACCAGCACTTAGTTACATTGACAGGAATTGTAGTATAATTCAGTGTTCATTAGAGAATTGAGATGAGACTAATACTGCTTTTAAAAAAAGGACAATATATCAAATTGTACATGTTTTATTTTTTAATAACTAAATTATTATTTAACATTTCAAACGGCAATGCATCTTTTTTATGGATATATAAAGCAATCTTTAAAAAAATCATATAATCCACCTCATCATTTTACATCAGGAATCCAAGACCTTTCCAAAAAGTAAGATAGTCACCGAATGTCATGTAGGTATCAAGTGGCACAATCTGAGTACTCTGTCTCTATATAAAATTTTCATAATACCAAATGATTTTTAAGAACTCTGAAACCCTGAGAACACTTTGCAATGTCAGATATTGTTTCTATTATCGTAAAAGATCAATTTTCATTTTTAAAGAAGTCCATGCTATTCATTTATACTTGAACTCCATATAGAACTTATTTCCCTAGATCATCTATATTCCAATACCACAAACATTTTTTAAAAGTAATTAGTACAAAAATACTAATCAATCTGTAAATCTGATATTGACTATGGCTTCATTAATAATCTCTTTTCTCATTTCTCATTTTCTCATCTTACTTCCTGGCAATAGAATATTAGTTAATTAATAGCACAGAATGGCTAAGAATGCTATTTTTCCCATTTAGCAAATGACAGTTGTGTGAGGTCTTAGTAATCTTCCTTATGACCATTGCTGACACACCTATTCCCAGTTTCCCGTTATGACCTCATAATGGGAGTTTAAAAAAAAAAAAACCTGCCCTCTGTCCATCTTCTTGTGTCATTTTATCAGCAAGATTTGTTTTCTACATTTAATTCCTCAAGTGACTATGATGCCACATAGATAAGAGAACTTCAAAAATACTATTGATAATAATTCTCACTGTTCTGGTATCTGGAACCACTTTTTAATCTTTAGTTTTATTATACTGAATAGAAAGTTAACAAACTTGTAAAAAATGATATTTTCTAAGAACCTTGTGACATCTCAAAGATATTCTTCAAATGACTGCATTTTAAAAAATTCTGTGACTTTTTTATTATGATGTGGCTGATTCAAAATTAAACCAAAGACTATTTAAGTAAAAAAAAATACAATAATCAGTTCTCCACACCACCAAACAAATGCTCTGATTATTTTTCCAGTGAAATTTTGCTCCCCATTCCCCATCCCTCTCCAGTGCCAACTATGTAATCTAATAGTTATTTTAATATAGCATAAACACAACACCATGTGTTATTTTCCAGGAGACTTTTGTAAAATAGACTTTAGGGGACTGACAGGATAACTAATAAATGCCTTACAATCAGGGAAAGAGACTGAACATTATGCAAAAGCCCACTCACCATCATTCAATGTCAATTGGTTCATTATCACACCAATATGATGCCTACTACAATGGTTAAGTGGAGAACATTCACATTTTCATATCTTGCACAATCTTTGCCAATGTTTTTCTATAAAACCATCTATCAGGGATCTACTGAACAATAGGGAACCTTCTTCTAAGCTTCAGATAATTTGGGTAATGAGTGAAGGATGTGAGCTACCCACATATTAAAGCTCATTTTACCATTCCTCAATCAATTTCCATGAACATCAGATGAAAAATAAAACAAATCTAACCTAATTGGATAAGTAGATATAATCTGTGCCCACATTCTAATTCAATTATAAATTAAATAGCCACATAAAAGTAGCTAGACTCATCCTTCTTGCTTTTTCATTCTTATTAAATATGGGTCTCAGAAATATTCAATAAGCTCCCTTTTTGGTGGTATATGGAAGATCTGACTGAGTTCTCCCCAAATATATAATCTGATGTAGAATTCTACAGTTGCATATACTTTAAGTATGTGGACTAGTTTTAAAATTCAACATTCTATTTGCACTTTCACCCATAAAAAAAAACTTTGGTTAAAATCCATCTTTCTTATAAGAATTTTCCTGGCCAGGAAAGCAAATCCTATCTGTTAACTTTCAAGAATTTTATAGTTATACATAGTCATACATATTCATATATTATTCATGACCAATCTTTTTTTTTTCTTAAGATGTTTACTAAATTGCATAATCGGGTCATTTTAAAAACTGAAAATGTTTTCAGAAGTTACCTTTTTCTGATTTAAGTATCAGGACTGGCTTTTGTGATTGTACCGGCTTTGTGATAATGGGCAAATCACTTAATATCTGTCTGCCTCAGTTTCCTCACTTACAAATGGGGAAAATAATGCCACCTACCTCATAAGGTTCTTGAGAGGATTAAATGAGATAATATGTGTAAGACACCTGGCAAATAGTACATGCTTACTAAATGCTTCCTTCTTTCCTACAATATAGCATAGGCTTTTAACGTTGGAGGAGTATCAAGATAAGTGAAAATACAGATATTAACCACTGTTAGAAAGAAAAACAAAGCAAAAACATGTGCCCTTGGTATAATATAAAGAATGAAAACTGAAGATTGAAAACAGGTAATTTTTATTAGACAAACTAATTTTTTACTCAAAGTTATTCTAAAGCCATTCAGAAGCCCAACAGTACATGTAAAATCTAAATATCTTCATCAGAATGAAAAATAATTACGCCTTTCATTCCCCATACGGCTTATACTATTATTCAATAGCTTTTTATTAGAATCAAGTCATCTGCTAGCTTCCTTTTATACTTTTCAAAATAGTTCATAAAAACTAACACTGAAACATGTTAATAGGATAGGAAGCTCTGGATAAATGCTTCACTTGATTTATATAGAACTTTAAGGTATTTTACATATATTATTTAACTTGGTCCTCATAACAATTCTGTCAAGCAGGTGTTATAAATATTATCTCCCTTTTACAGATAAGAGAATGGAAGTTCATATAGATTAAATGACTTGTTCACCATCACATAGCCAGTGAGTTTCATGACATGGTTTCAGCTCAGGTGCTCCTGACTCCAAACTGCTTTTAAACCTTTTACTCTATGTGCCAATGAGAAGGTGTACAATAATAATTCTCAAGTTGCCCCATTGATAAGTGAGCTCATAGATTTTGCCATCCTAAGTCTTCAGAAAGCGAATTTGAGTTTTAAAAGAACTCATTATAGCCAGAAAATTATGTTTAGGCAGCATATATGTAATTCTGATAGTAGC
>JAJPUD010010662.1:42369-60113 GCA_023553655.1 Myrmecobius fasciatus | reverse complement strand
ATCTCTCTCTCTCTCTCTAAAATTAAATCTATCTATCTATCTATCTACTTTGGTTACTTTCGAGCAGACTTTTAAGGACTGCATTGATCATCTCCTGGTGTGAGGAAGGGGCTAGAAAAGGGGGGTCTTAAAATTGTCTGCTTATCCAATCTTGGCCTGATTTCTGTGGCAGCCATGGATCCCACTCAAGGACTAATTATGTTAATTGATGCAAACTTTTTTGTTTTTAAATTTGCTCTGATGTCTTTTATCTGTGCAAATACACTTTAGTTTTTTTTTGTTTTAATTTTCAATAGTATTTTATTTTTTCCCCAATTACATGTCAAGATAATTTTTAGCTTTGATTTTTTTTATAAAATTTTGAATGCCAATTTTTTCCCTCCCTTCTTCTCTTCCTCTCTTCCAAAAATGGTAGACAATTTGATATGTTATTCATGCTATCATGTAAAATATATTTTCATATTAGTTACAGTTGTGAAAGAAGAAAAATCAAAACAGGAAAAATATGAAAAAGTAGAGTATGTGAAAAAATATACTTTGATCTGCATACAGAGTCCTTCAGTTCTTTATCTAGATGTAGATAACATTTTCCTTTGTGAGTCCTTTGCACTTGTCTTAAGGATCATCATATTGCTGAAAAGAGCTGAGTCATTTATAATTGGTCATTACACATTATTGCTGATACAGTGTTTAATGTTTTCCTGATTCTGTTTATTTCACTTTGCATCAGTTCCTATAAATCTTTCCAGGTTTTTCTAAAATTTGCCTGTTCGTTATTTCTTATTGCACAATAATATTCTATTGCATTTATATACCACAGCTTGTTCTGCTATTCCCCATTTGATGGATGTTCCCTCAGTTTCCAATATTTTGTCACTATGAAAAAAAGCTGCTATAAATATTTTTGCACATCTTGGTCTTTTCCCCTTTTTAATTGTCTCTTTAGGAAATAGACCTAATGATTAAATCTATCTATCTATCTATCTATCTATCTATCTATCTATCTATCTATCTACTTTGGTTGCTTTTGAGCAGACTTTTAAGGACTGCATTGATCACCTCCTGATGTGAGAAAGGGGCTAGAAAAGGGGCTCTAAAAATTGTCTGCTTACCCAATCTTGGCCTGATTTCTGTGGCAGCCATGGATCCCACTCAAAACATATACACATACACATACTCACACACACATACAGAAACAACTGCAAAAGTGATTCCAGTCATCATTATTACATGGGACGTGCACACACTTATATAGAATACAAAATTCAGTAGATGAGCAGCTCTTGTGAGAGAACTCAATAAATATCATATTCAGCCCTGAGTGGTAAATAAATGAAGGATAGCTTACTTAAATAGGAGTTGGGTGCATGTTTTCCTGAAGTGGTGACAGTGAAGGGGAGTACCATGAAACTAGTATAAATTTTGCAATTCAAATGAATCTAGTCAACAAACTTGTATGCCTACCAAAAGTAGTGAGTGACAGGTTTTTGACAATGCTATTGCTACTCAGAAGAAAATGCCATACAGCCATCATCAGTGTCCATGCTTGCATTGTGACAAACCCTGATAAGGTCCAAAAAAAATTTTATGAGGACATGAAGATCATTATCGTCAATGTTCCAGTAGAGGACAGATTTAAATTCTTGGCAATTTTAATGCTAGAGTATTCTCAGATACCAGATATGGCAGGGAAGCCTTGGGAAGAATAGAGTTAGAAATAGCAGTGGTCACTTACTTCAAAAGATTTACTTGTACATCTCATGACCTTCTCATCACCAACATTCTATGCCATTTAACTAAAAGCAATAGAACTTCGTGGCTGCACACTCACAGCAAACATTTAAGAGACTATATGATTGTAAGGAGAAGAGAGAGTGTGAAAGTGTTGAAGGCAATGTGTGGTACAGAATGCTGGACTGATCATAGACTTATCCTTTCCAGGCTGAATATTTGCATTCAATAATAGAGCTCTAAAGCAAAAAGACTACTAGAAGGCTTAATGACAACTGATTAAAATACTTCTGGAGGCAATGTTCATCCAACATACAGCTGTCAACAGTGAAGCAGAAAAGAAATGAGTAGCTTTCAGAGATTTGATGTATAACACTGCATTTGCTCACCCAGGTCAGAACACTTGCAAACACAAAATTGATTTTTCAAAAATGATGGGGAAATGCAGAAGCTGCTAAATGAAAAACAAGAACTTCACAGGATTTACCAACAGGATTGTTTGTCCATCTCTAAGAAGGCATCATTTAATTCCATCAAAAGTAAAGTACAAAGCTTAGAGAGATGTAGGATTCTTGGCTCAGTAAGAAGTCAAATGAAGTTCAGTTTTACTTTAATAACAATCTAAAACACTTTTTTATGCCTGAAGGCTATTTATGAGCCAAAGATCTATAGTGCATCTCAACTACTCAGTGCTTTATGGAACTTCATTAATAAGTGATAAGGACATAATCCTAGAGAGATGAGTTGAACAGTTCTATAAACACTATAGAATTGTTCAGTTCATCTCTCTAGGAAGATCATCTCTCAGAAGAGCACCATCAATCAATGCTGAAGCCACTGATCATTTAGGTTGAAGTCAATTCCTCTTTAGCTGAAGTTCCAACTGAAGAAGAGTTTTTGAATATCATTAGGTTACTTTCATGTGGCAAAGCACATGGTGCTGATTCTGTTCCAGCTATGATTTACCAGGTGGGGGATCCATTACTTAGACAAAATCTAGCTGAAATTTTCTGAGTTATATGGCAGAAGGAGGTTGTTCTTCAGGAGTTCAAGGACATCTCCATGGTCCATGTCTATAAAGGTAAAGAAAATAGATTGTCCTGTGACAATCACAGTGGGGAAGGGGGATTTTCTCTTACTCATTGCTGCAAGATTCTTTCCAGAGTCCTTCTCAAAACCTGGAAGATAGACATCTACCTGAGAGCCAATGTGACTTCAGAAAGGGTTGAAGAACAATCAATGTGGTGTTTGCTACCCAACAACTCCAGGAGAAATGCTAGGAGTAAAATAGGGGTCTGTCCACATTACTTGTAAATCTGACCAAGGTCTTTGATATTGTCAATTATGAAGGTTTATGGAACATTATGTCAAAATTTGGTTGCCTGGAGAAGGTCATCAGGATTGTACATCAATTTTATGATGGCATGCTTGCTCAGTTTCTGGATAATGGACAATTCTCTTGGATTTTCCCAGTCATCCCTGGAGTGAAACAAGACTGTGTGCTTGTTCCCATGCTTTTTAGCATGATATTCTCAGTCATGTTGTCAAACACCTTTTCAATAAGGATGAACACAGCATCAAGGTCAGCTACTGCACTGGTGGTAAATTCAACTAGAAAAGGCTACAAGCCAATTGGTGCAAAAGTGTTTTTTTTTTGGTTTGTTTGCTGATGATTGTATACTCTGTGCAGTCTCTGAGGTGGAGATGGAACAATTAACACCAAGAAAACATAGATACTTCATCAGCCAGCTCCACATTGTCCATATTTGGAACCACCAGTTACAGCAAATGGATTTGTTATAAATACTGTGGATAAGTTCTCTTGGCAGCATACTTTCCAGGGATATAGATATTGATGATAATGTTGACACTCATATTACCAGAGAAAGTTCAATACTTGGGAGTTTCTGAAGTAAAATGTGGGAAGAAAAGGTTTTAGAATGACCACACACTGAAGGTCTACAAAGCTATTGTGCTGATTTCATTGTGTATGCTTGTTAAAGCCAACCAGAATAGCAGCTCCATGCCAGGAAACTGAATTTCTTCCATTTGAATTGCTTTAGGAAGATTCTGAAGATCACTTGCAGGATAAGATCTCAGATGCTGGGATCCTTTCTCAAACTCAACAGCCAAGCATTCAGATCCTACTTTAGAGAGTACAGCTCTGATGGACTGGCCACATAATTCAAATACTGAATGTACATTTGCCAGAAAGACCATCTTAGGGGGAACTCATGCAGGTCACCGCTCACATGATGATCAGAAAAAGCAAAACAACGACACTCTCAAGATCTCAAGAATTTTATAATTGATTGTGTGACAAGGAAGACACTGGCACAGGACTGCCCAATATGGTGTGCCCTCATCAGAGAAGGTGTGGTACTCTAGGAGCAAAGCAGAATTAAAGTCTCCCACATTTATTATTTTCATTTTATTTTTGTCACAGCCACTAGTGTAAAGTGGTACATCAGAGTTGTTTTAATATGCATTTCTATAATCAAAAAGGATTTAGAGTACTTCTTCACATGCCTATAGATAGCTTTGATTTCCTCATTTATAAACCACCTGTTCATATCCTTTGACTGGTTATCAATTAGGGAATGACTTGTATTCTTATAATTCTGTCTCAATATTTGAGAAATGAGACCTTTATCAAAGATTCTTGCTGTAAAGAATGTTTTCCAGTTTTCTGCTTTCATTTTAATCTTGGTTGCAATGGTTTTGTTTGTAGAAAAGCTTTATATTTTAATATAATCAAAATTATGTGTTCTATATTTTGTAATGTATCTCTTGTTTGGTCATGAATTCTTCCCTTCTCCATAGTTCTGATAGGTAGACTATTCCTTGTCCTTCTAATTTAATTATGACATCATACTTGGATATTTTAATTTTACTATGAAATAACAATTTTTAAAAATTGTCCTATTATCTCTATTTGACCATAACTTGGTCCCTCAAGGTATTCTTAAGTCCCCTGTCCTTCTGGTAAGTCTTTGTTGATTTTTGATTGGTTGATAATAGCCCATAAACATTCTCATTCCTCATCATAGGGATTTGCTCCCCTAAGAACCTTGCATAATCCTTCAACCATAGATTCAAACCACAGTCCTGTTTGGGATTGCTGTAAGCACAATAGAATAATGGGTTGTTTTGTTATTATTGTTGGTTGTCCTTTGTTCTTGAAAAGAACTAATGACATTAGGAAGGTGATGTCGACTTTCATGTGAAATTTTAGGATTTAAATGCTTTTTTTTCTGCATTTACTGATATAATATATGGTTTCTGTTAGTTTGGTTATTGATATGATCAATTATACTGATAGTTTTCTTGATATTAAACCAGTCTTGAATTCCTGGTTCAGATCCTATTTGATCATAGTGGATTATCCTGGTAATAAGTTATTGTAATTTCTTCACTAATATTTTATTTAAGATTTTTGAATCAATATTCATTTGGGAAATTGGTATATAATTTTTGTCCCTTCCTGATTTATTTATCAGCATATCTATCATATCTGTCACAAAAGGAATTTGGTAGGATTCCTCCTTCCCCTATTTTTCCAAATAATTTATACAGTATTGGAATTAATTATTCTTTAAATGTTTGGTAGAATTCACTTGTAAATTCATCAGGCCCTGGAGATTTTTTCTTAGGGAGTTGATTAATGGCTTGTTCAAAGAAATGGATTTAAATGAGACAGGGTAAAGTCGTCAGTCTCCCTCTCCTCCAGAATAAATGAAGTCCAGTGATAAGACTTGAATCAGTGAGATTTGAGTTCGAAGCCACTCTGTGCATATGGTGGTGATGCCAGAGTTATATTCATCCACACCTGGCTCCTTCCACTGCTATTGGCTACCTACCAATGAGTTGTTAAGTAATTAATTAACCAACCATCCAGGGGAGTAGTCCATAAATTGGCCAGCAGGTGGCGCTATCTTGGGGACACCAACCCAACGGCTACAACAGAAAGCATAAAGTCTTTCCCAATGGCTGTATCCTCCTTCAAGGTTACCCAGATGATGTTTTGACTATAGGAATAACCTATTTCTCCTTCCCTTCAGTCCACCCTCTCATGATCTGAAATATACCAGAAAAGAGGGAATTTCCCTTACCTGTACTCTCACTTTCCAGTTTCCACCTTCAAAAGCTTTTCCTTTTTGTTCATAAAATTTGGCAATATGCATGGGCTTCGTTGAAACACTGTAAGGTAACATTAAAATAGCTTAAGAAAACAAGACAAATCTTCAAAAAATGCCCAAATGGCAATCTGTAGGATTTCCTACCTTTCACGCCATCAAATAGAAGGGAAGAAAATGAGGAAGAAATAAAGGAGACATAAATTTGTGTGACGTGACTGTAAGGTCTTTAAAGTTAAGGAAGGAGGAGGAATCCAGAAGGAGGGAGTGCTTGATAGTGTCAAAACTTGGAGGGAAACCGTGTGGTAAAGAAAGAAAGAGAGAGAAAGAAAGGAAAGAAAAAGAAAGAGAAAGAAAGAAAGAAAGAAAGAAAGAAAGAAAGAAAGAAAGAAAGAAAGAAAGAAAGAAAGAAAGAAAGAAAGAAAGAAAGAAAGAAAAGAAGGAAGGAAGGAAGAAAGGAAGGAAGGAAGGAAGGAAGGAAGGAAGGAAGGAAGGAAGGAAGGAAAAAAGAATGAATGAAAGAAAGGAAGGAAGTAAAAGAGAGAGAGATAGAGACCCAGAGAGAGAGAAGGGAAGGAAGAAAGGAAAGGAGAAAGAAAGGGTGGGAGAAAAGGAAGAGAGGAAGGAAGGAAAAGATACAGAGAGAGAGAAAGGAAGGAAGGAAGGAAGGGAGAGAGAGGGAGGGAGGGAGGGAAAGAGAAAGGAAGGGAAAAAAGAAGAAAAGAAAGAAAGAAAAAAAAAGAGGAAGATTTGATTCAGTAATTAGTTCATTAGTGACCTTTAGGACAACAAATTGTAAATTGTGTGAGCAAAAGCCACATAATAGAGGGTTCATAGAAAGTAAAAAATAAAGGTTAGATATTTCCTCCCAGCCCCAGTAAATTTAATAGTGAAAGGGAAAATAGAGATGCCATAGTAGAAAATGGGAATAAAAAAGACTTTTTTATACAATATATAAGACTTTTAAAAATTTTGGATTGGGGAAAGCTAATCATATTTATAGACTGATTGAGTATATAGATAGATGTTGAAGGAGAGAAGATGTTGAAGCTGTAGAGGAGAGAAAATGACTTAACATGTAATCACAGAATATGAATGAGAGAAAGGTAGGGATCAAGGGTGCAGATGGAGGAATTAATCTTACTGAGGGGCTGTTATGCTTCTATTACCAAAAGGAAAGAGAATATGATAATGAAGATAATTTGACAAATGGGTGAGGGGGCTGAGGAAGCCAATGCCAGATAGCACCAAACTTTTAGAATAATCATGGAAAAGTTCTTTAATTAATAACAGGCAAGAAAGAAAGAAACTTAGTCACTACTCTAGATATCTATATATGAATTGCAGAATATATGCAAGAAACAAGGCAGATCAAGAGTTCTTAACACGAGGAGGTCAATGTAATTTTCTAGGGATCATTGAAAAGTAGCCAAATGTGACTCATGAACAGAATATGCTCATTAATATATTAGCAAAATGTTTGTTGTTCAGTTGTTTCAGACAGGTCTGACTCTTCATGACCCCATTTGGGTTTTCCTGGCAAAGATACTAGAGTGGTTTGCCATTTCCTTCTCTACCTCATTTTACAGATGAGGAAACTGAGGCAAAGAGGGATAAGTGACCCTTACCTAAGGTCACATAGTGAGTGTTTGAGGCTGGATAGGAACTCAGGTCTCCAAGCCTAGAGCTCCTTCCACTATGTCAGCTAGTTGCTTTATTAGCATAATAAATTGGGTAAAGAAGATATCAAAGTAACATTTTATATCAAGTAGATGTCTATTAGACTGTGGACTCCTTGAGAAGAGACTTAAAAAAATTTTGTACCCCTTTCTTTGTATCCCTAACTCGTAACACAATGTCTATCTAGTATATGGTAGGTACTTAATAAAAGGCTTGACTTGAAAATGTAGAAATCCACATATCTGAGAGAGAAAACATGCTAGAGAACACACAGAAGTGAGAAGAAAATCATGAAATTGCAATGGAAATAGACTACAGACAAAAGACAATAACAAAATGATCTATTACTCTTTCTAACCTCACTATGTCTGTCTATAATACCATTTATCCAATCCCCCATGTTTTCCTTGTCATCTTAACAGGTTCTTGCTTTTCATATTTATATTTCTTGCATTTTTTTCTTCCTCTATATTTGTACTGCCATTAGACTAATTCAGGTTCTTATTACAAACCATTGGACCTGAGGAAATACAGTCTCTAGAACATAGTAGGTACTTAAACACTTAATGACTAATTTCTGGAAGCAGAAATGGTCATCATTCTCTTGTATCAGTTCCTCACAATTAGCAAGTGATATCTAAATGAGTGGTCTAAGTGATAAGTCTGCTAGGTCATCAGGGAAACAAAACGATACCTCACACACAATGTTTGGATGTCATAACAAAGTTTACTGACCGATATCCCAGCAGGCTGGATCTTGGATGAAGAAGCAAGAACTGAAGCACACAGGTGCTGTGGTTTTCTCTCAGGCACTCCTAGCGTGGAAAACGTGTCCTTGTCTGGGCTTGTAAAGTGAGTCCTTGCCAACCACCTGTGCCAAGCAAGCAGCAACTTCCCCAGATGAATCTGTGAGATAGAGCTCCACAAATGGTGGTGCAGTGGATAGTGCTGGGAGTCAGAAAGACTCATCTTCCTGAATCCAAATCTCATATCAGATACATAACTAGTTGTGTGATACTGTCACTTAAGTCACTTAAGTCACTAAGTCACGTAAGTCACTTAGCACTATTTGCCTTAGTTTCCCTATCTGTAAAATGAGTTGGAAAAGTAAATGGCAAACTGCTTCAGTATCTCTGCCAACAAAACTCCAAATCAGGTCATAAAGAGTCAGATATGACTGAAAATAGTTGAACTACTTTCTTTCTAATACACACTGAGACATGAGGTATATGGGAGAAAATGCTGGATTTGGAGCCAGATTCCAATATTGGTTCTCCCACTTTCTGCTTTTGTGATTTTTGGGGAAGTCAACCTCTTAGGAATTTAATTTTCCCACCTGTAAAATGATGTTAGATTAGGATAACTGAGGTCCCTTCTACCCATAGTTTCTGTAATTTTGCAGGGAAGCTCCTATTTCTGATGTCAATAGTCAAAAAAATGTCTACCATATGTCAGACATTGCTACCAACACAGAGAAAAGTAAAAGACAACCCCTACTTTCAAGGAGCTCACACTCTAATGTGGGAGACAACATGCAAATGGTTATATATGGACAAAAAAAGTAGAGTAATCTCAGGGAAGGCACTAAGATTAAGGACTGGGAAAGGCTTCTTGTAGAAGGTAGGATTTTATCTGGGATTTGAAGGAAGCCAGAAAAATCAAGAGGTGGAGATGAGGAGGAAGAGCATTCCAGATATGGGAGAGGAAAGGGGAGAGGGGAGAACCACTGAAAGTGCTTGGAGTCAGGTGATGGCTTGTCTTGTATGAGGAACTGCATGGAGGTCAATGCTACTGGATCAGAGTACATGGGAGAGTATAAACTGTGTAGGGTGGGGGCAATTAGGTGGAGCTTTGAACACTAGAGGAATTTTATTTTATTTTATTTTTTGCTTTTTATATCTTTTAATTAAAGCTTTTTATTTTCAAAACACATACACAGACAATTTTTAACATTCATCCTTGCAAAACCTTGTGTCCCAAATTTTTTCCCTCTCTTCCTCCCAACCTCTCCACTAGACGGCAGATAATCCTATACTTGTTAAACATGTGCGATTCTTCTATATATAGTTTACAATTGATGCAATTCTATACTCAATTATCATGCTGCACAAGAAAAATTAGATCAAAGAAGGAAAAGATTGAGAAAAAACAAAATGCAAGCAAACAACAACAAAAAGAGTGAAAATGCTATGTTGTGATCCACACTCAGTTCCCACAGTCCTCTCTCTGGGTGTAGATGGCTCTCTCCATCACAAGATCATTGGAACTGGCCTGAATCATCTCATTGTTGAAAAGAGCCACAAACATCAGAACTGATCATCATATAATACTGATGTTGCCGTGTACAATGATCTCCTGGTTCTACTCATTTCACTCAGCATCAGTTCATGCAAGTCTCTCCAGGCCTCTCTGAGATCATCCTGCTGGTCGTTTCTATGGCATTCATATACCATAATTTGTTCAGCCATTCTTCAACTGATGGACATCCATTCAGTTTCCACTTTCAAGTTTGGAGGACTAGAAGAATGGTGGTTCCTTCTATGACAGCTGGGGAGTTTGGAAGGAAAAGGGAAAGATAATGATTTCAATTTTGAACATGTCAAGATAAAGATGTTGACATGACATACAATTCCAGATGTCTAATAGACAATTAAGGCTAAGGGTAAGGAGAGTAGTTAAGACTGATAAATAATTTGAGAATCATACCAAAGAGATGATAATTGAATTAATGAGAGTTGATGAGATCACCAAGTGAAATAGTATAGAGGGAAGAGAGAAGAGGACACAGGACAGAATCCATTGATGGAATAATTTTTTGGAGATGTTGTTCAGTCATTTTTTCAGTGTTTCTGACTTTTTAAGGGGTTTTCTTAGCAAAAATACTTTGATATTTTCTTCTCCAGCTGATTTTATAGATGAGAAGATGAAGTACACAGGGTTAAGTGACTTGCTTAGAGGTTCACTCAGCTAATAAGTGACTGAGGCCAGAGTTGAGGTGATTCTTCCTGAATCCAAGCCTGTCACTCTATTTACTACACCAGCTTATAGGCATAAATCTGATCATATTGCTCCATCCAGACAACCTTCAATGGCTCCCACTTGCCTACTTAGTAAAGTTCAAACTTCTTTCCTGACATTCAAGTCTTGCAAAGTTTGCCTGTTTGTATTTCCAGTATTTAATGTATTCCTTTCCACTTTCTAGGCTCCCACTTCACCCAAATTGAATTTTAACTTGTCAACACATTGTCTTTCCCATCTCCATGCCTTTGCTCACACTCTTTCCTATATATAGAAAACCTTTCCCCTTCCCTCTTCCCCTTTAAATTCCTCCTCACAGAGGACTGTGGGAACTGAATATGGATCACAACATAACATTCTCACTCTTTTTGTTGTTGTTCGCTTGCATTGTTTTCTTATTCATTTACTTTCCTTTTTATCTGATTTTTTTTTGTGCAGCAAGAGAATTGTATAAATATGTTTACACATAGTGGATTTAACATATAGTTTAATGTTAAAAAATAAATTCCTTCTCACCCTGCCAATTCCTCTAGGAAGCTTCATTTGATCACCTGAGCATTAATTCCTTCACCTTTGAATTGATATAGCAGTTTTATAACTCCTGGAAGCACGATCATGGGAAGTGGTTATTATAGTTAACTGTGTTTAGTCTTGTCTCCTCATTATCTTGAAAAGTCCATGAAGGCAGGGATGGTCTAATATATAAAATCTTTCTTTTCACTATCTTCTTTGCCTGTGTTATCAGGGAACTTTTCTCCCTCTATTGCTCTTTCCAGTAGGCCCTTTGGATCAGATTAGCAGCACTCTATGAATTTCACTCCATAGTAATTTCCCTAAATTTTAGCCAATTTTATGAAGAATCAAAGTGCTCACATCTTTATTGCAACTCTAGTTTCTTTTCTACCACAAATTTTAAAAATTTGTCACAGTTGTATATGTGAAATGGATAAGCAGGTAAATTTATAGGTACTAGAAAATATTTCCATAAGTCTCCTCACAGATCTTTTCACATCCATTTTCCCACATGATCCATCTTTATACCATTGCCAGAATAACCATCCCCATTAGGCAAGAGGTGGAAGTATGATTATCCATTTTACTGCTGAGACTCATCTTCATGAGTTCAAATCTGGGCTCAGACACTTATTAGCTATGTAACCCTGGACAAGGCTCTTAACCTTAATTGCCTCAATTTTCTCATCTGTAAAATGAGCTAGAGGAGAAAATGGCCAATTACTTCAGTATCTTTGCTAAGAAAATCCCAAATGGGGTCATGAAGAGTTAGACATGATTGAAATGACTAAACAACAATGCTGATAAGAGGTACTAATATAGTGTTCATCTCTAGAGTCTTCAAGTCCACATCCATGGTTTTCCCTCAATACCATTGTGTCTCTGAAGCAGCGAGATGGTTCAGTGGATAAAGTCAGAAGACCTGAGATCAAATATGGACTCAAACAGTTTCTAGCCATGTGACCCTGTTTTTTTCCCTTAACTGTTCACTTTACTGTACCTTCGTTTCTGATTTTTAAAATGGGGATGATAATAATGGCACCCACCTTTCAGGGCTGTTGAGAGGAACAAATTAGACAATAATTGTAAAGCAACTGGCATATAATAGGTGTGATATACATGTTTATTTATTCCCTTCCTCCCTCTATTATATAGATATGTTTTAGATAGTTTGGGTAATGATACTTTCATGGAAATATATTCTTCTAAGTCCTCATTTAATATCTCACCAAAATTCTCTAATTCCCATTTCTTAATCTGTACCATATGCAGAAAGCCAATTTTCTTATTACAACAATTATTTGTTAACATTATCTTCTCATGTTCTCTTTTATCTTTTCATGCTTCTATCTTTAATTAGCAGCAACAAAGAGAATACCACTTTGTAATCAAGTCCTTCAGGGTTCTCTTCAGAACTGCTTCCCTGGAAATGATTTCCAGTTCAGCAATATTGTTTATTCTCACATGAATCACCAGAAAGGAGCATGTAACTATGTTTTTAGCAAATTTTGGAAAGCATTGTATCATATTTTGTATGCTTGCTTTTGGGAATAGAATGGGAATGGACTTATTTATGGAGTTCTCTCTTTGGAGCACAAGCACTATTCCCTGCCTGAGTCCAAACCAAATTACTGCACTCTCTTCATGGACATTGTGTGTAGTTGTGGAACATTATGTTCCAGGTTTTGAGAGGAATGTTTTGTATCAACGGTTCTTAGTACATAATCTTAGTAAATACTCTTTTCTAGACTCTCCCTGATATCTGCTGGGTGATTATTAAGGGTAAGAATGCTAATGGGAACTCAAAGACAACATTAGAAATCTAGATGCTCAAGATTTACTTTACAACTTGTGAAAGTAGTAGTAGCAACCTTCTGAATTCCCACAGTGAGATTGTGAGTTTAAACTGGGGATGGGGAAGAGTGTCCTCAGATAGGAACTTAAATATTATTTCTCCAAATTGGCCATGCTTGATGGACAGTTGGCTCCCCTTATACACTTGGAAATGACTGACCATGGTAATATATTGACATTCTGTGACTAGTAAAGAATGTCTTTCTGAGTGTTAACTGGTCAAACCTACTGGTCATGTTTATCATTCTATGAAAATGCTAATGAGGTCATTAGTGAATGGCACTTTCTACTTCAAGTTCTCTGGAAGCAAATATATATCTTAGCTTCCATGAATCATGAAAATACACTTTTTTCTCCCAGAAATGCAGAAGAAGACTTCCATACTGACTGTAGAATTGCACTATTTCAGAAAGAACTTTATTGCTCATCTCTTCTTCAGTCTTTCATCCTCCATTCTCATAATATTACTTTGGAGTATCCTTTCACCTTCCAAAGATGTTGACTTCTTTGCTTTTCTTGTGCAGTAAGTCTTCCATCCTACTAAGAAATTTTCTTCATATTCTTTAGACTAGAAAGGTGTTCTACAAACTCAATAACTTTCTCCTTAATTTTTTTATAAAGAGTTACTGATTTTTCCAAATGAAAAAACATATACAGTACAATTTCCCCAGAACACTGGGTTTATTTTCTACCTTTCACATTTGTAAAGAATGAAAGGTGTGAATCTTTGTAACTTCCCAAAAAGATTCTCACTGTTCTGTCCCCTGTACCTTGGATTCTATTGTCACAGGGTGGTGAAAAATTTTTTAGAGTATTTTCCTTTGTGAGAGGCAGCTTGGAATGGTTAGGGGGTAAAAAGAGCTCATTTCTATCTAAGCCAGGAAGATCTGGCCTCCAGTCCTGTTTCTCATACAAACTAGTTGTGTGCCTCTAGATACGTAACTTAATTCATTGTTTTGGGCAGTTCTAAAACCATAAACAACAGAGAAGGTACCTATCTACATTGGTAGAGGAAGTTTCCCTACCTGGGGGTTCCCTTTGCCAATGAAATCACAGTTGATCATTTTTAATTTATCCTGACTATGGTTTGATTGTATATAATTGTTTGCATTCATTGTCTTCCCCATTAATCTATGAGATCCTTAATACAGGGGCTATCTTTTGCCTTTCTTTACATCCCCAGCAAATGAATGACTGAAGCAAATAGAAGTTATAAAATCGTAGAATCATAGATTCAGAACTGGAAGGCAATTTACAAATCCTGCAGTTCCACTGCCTCTTCTTACAAATGAGGAAATGGAGGAGGTCCAGACAGATTGAGATTATTCTCAAATTTTTATATATAGGAAAAAGCAAAATTAGGATTATAGTGTAGTTCTTCTGATCCTAGAATTACAAAGTCTTCACTCTCCTTGCTGATTATCAGTGAGTATACTTCTTTTAATGCCTGATGAAAAACAAAACAACTCTCTAGGAGATGCCCTTCATCCAGATTTACGAAAACACCAGAAAGCCTCTCTTACAGTAACTTTCCCCTAATTTTCTACCCCCTTTATCCTGGTTTTCTCATAGTGACTGCTTAGTAAATATGCTGAGTCCAACTCTTTATGATCCCATTTGGGGTTTTCCTTGGCAAAGATACTATAGTGGTTTGCTATATTCTTTCCAGCTCATTTTACAGATGAGGAAACTGAGGCAAACAAGGTTAAGTGACTTGCCCAAGATCACCCAGCTAGTAAGTGTCTGAGTCTGGATTTAAACTCAGGTTCTGGTGCTCTCTCCACTGTACCACCTAACTGCCTCATTGCATATAGGATGGCCAAACATTTAGGACAAATCCAAGACAATTCTTCTCTGAAATGATGTGTCTCTCTTGTCCTACCTTTGTCTGGGCAATCCTAGGGGGATTCCTCAGTAACTCCTAATTCTGATCTCCTGTTCCTTTATCTCTTTTACCCTAGTTGTGCTCATTTCCTCTATTTGTATTTCCCCATCCTGGTGATCAAATCCCAATTCTTTTTTTTTCTTTTTCTTTTCTTTTCTTTTCTTTTATTTGCATAACATATGTGTGGGTAATTCTTCAACAATAACCCTTACATAGCTTTCTGTTACAAATTTCTCCCCCCAACACCCCACCCCTCCCCTAGATGGCAGGATATCCACTACATGTTAATTATGTTAAAATATTGGCAAATCAAATACATGTATACATATGTCCAAACTTATCATTGTTGTGCAAGAAAAATCTTATCTACACAAAAAATATATCAGATAAAGGAAACACAATGTAAGCAAACATCAATCAAGGAGTATGAGAATGTTATGTTGTGGTCCACATTTCACATCCCTCTCTCTGGGTGTATATGGCTTTCTTCAGTGAACAATTGGAGGTGGTTTGAAACATTTCATTGCTGAAGAGAGCCATGTCCATCAGAATTGATCATCATATAGTCTTGTTGTTGCCGTGTATAATGATCTCCTGGTTCTGCTCATTTCACTCAGCATCAGTTCATGTAAGTCTCTCCAAGCCTCTCTGAAATCATCTTGCTGGTCATTTCTTACAGAACAATAATATTCCATAATATTCATATACCATAATTTATTCAGCGATTCTCCAATTGAAGGGCATCTATTCAATTTCCAGTTTCTAGCCACTACAAAAAGGGCTGCCACAAACATTCTTGCACATGTGGGGCCCTTTCCTTCCTTTATGATTTCTTTGGGATATAAGCCCAATAGAAATGCTGCTGGGTCAAAGGGTATGCACTGTTTGATAACTTTTTGAGCGTAGCTCCAAATTGTTCTCCAGAATGGCTGTATCCGTTCACAGCTCCACCAACAATGCATCAGTGTCCCAGCCCTCCTACATCCCCTCCAACATTCATCATTAACTTTTCCTGTCATTTTAGCCAATCTGACAGGTGTAAAGTGGTACCGCAGGGTTGTCTTGATTTGCATGTCTCTGATCAATAGTGATTTGGAGCACCTTTTCATATGACTAGAAATAGTTTTAATTTCATCCTCTGAAAATTGTCTGTTCATATCCTTTGACCATTTATTGATTGGAGAATGGCTTGTCAAATCCCAATTCTTAATTGTTCTCTTGATTGATTTGTTTGACATTGTTTTTATTACTTTTGGACTAAATCCTGGCTATCATTGTTACCAGGTTTTGGCATATCAATAGGGAAGACTTCAATATCTTTCCCTGAAAGTTGCAATCTGGATGATGGGAGAATAATTGTTACCACTTCCTTAGTATGATGATAAAAATAGAAAAAAAATGCTAGCTGATGATGCAGAAATAGAGCACTAGACTTGGAATCAAGAAGATGTAAGTTCAAATCTGCCCTTCAGATTTGTTTGGGCAGATACATCATTTAACCTTTGCCTTCCTCATCAGAATGATGATAACAGTAGTTATCCTTCCAGGATTGTTAATAAGGATAAAATGAAATAGTATTTGTAAAAGGTTATATAAAAGCTAGTTGGAATTATTTTTATTTTGGCCGTACTGAAAGCCTAAATCTCACCAAAATTTGATTCCTACACATTTCAATGTTGCTTATGTTAGAAAGGGAATAGATTACTGGTTCATATGGACCAGACATTGAGCAAAGGCCAGATTGGGGTCTGGTAAATGTCATGGTTGGCTAATGCCAGTGTTGCTCTAGGATGGCAACATGGGGGATTCCAAGGAGAACTGGGAATCAGAAACACAGTGTAGCCTGCTAATACCAATAAGCAGATGGACAGGTTAACTGTCTGGAAAAAGCCAAAGAAAAAGTCACAGGTGGTAATTTCCAAAGATGGAAGAAGGATCAACAGCAGAAATTCATGTAAAGATCTGAATTGGGCAATGAGATGATTCAAAACAGTTCCAATTGTTCAGTGATGAAGAGAGCCATCTACACCCAGAGAGAGGCTTGAGGGATCTGAGTGTGGATCACAACATAGCATTTTCACTCTTTCTGTTGTTGTTTGCTTGCATTTTGTTTTCTTTCTCAGTTTTTCCTTCCTTCTTGATCTGATTTTTCTTGGGTAGCAAGATAACTGTATAAATATGTATACATAAATTGGATTTAACATATATATTTAATGTATTTAATATGTATTGGACTGCCTGCCATGTAGGAGAGGGGTTAGGGGGAAGGAGGGGAAAATTTGGAATAGAAGATTTTGCAAGGGTTAGTGTTGAAAAATTATCCAAGCATATGTTTTATAAATACAAAGCTTTTAATAATTAATAATAATTTAAAAAAAAGATCTGAGTTGGGCTTGCAAGAGTCCAGTTCCAAATTCCAATTTGCATAAGTTTGACTCTAGGAGATAAATGCAAAGTAAGATAAGATTTAATTGGTGGAACTGAAAGACCAAAAATATTTTCAACCTTGCCATGTGCTGGCCAGCCTCACACAAAATCTGCATGGAATCTATGGAGCAGTGAGCAGCCTCACACCTCTGTGTGTGAGCAGGATGGAGCTCTCTCTCCCAATTGTCCCTGCCTTTAATTTATGGGATGATAGATAATATAAATCCAGTGGGTGAAATACAAACCCATTAGGCTGAATAAAGGGTGTGCCCATCTTAATTTAGTTTACAGTAGGAACCACCAGGTCAATGGTACTGGTGTGGATGAATTATTTATTTAAATAATCCCCTTTGAAACCTAGTCCTTCTTATTAGGTACTTTAGAAGGCTTTTACACTGAGTGGATGTATAGGCAGGATTTCTTTTCCCCCTTTGTATCTGTTATTCAGCTTTATTATGAATAGAGAAAATTTAAAATCATTGATTTTATTCTCTTCATAT
>JAJPUD010010662.1:0-27787 GCA_023553655.1 Myrmecobius fasciatus | reverse complement strand
ATCTAGCATGTATTAGATTACCTGTCATCTAGGGGTGGGGGGTGGGGGGAGGGAAAGGAAAAGCTTGGGAAAAAAAAAGTTTTTTTTGCAAAGGTCAATGTTGAAAGGTCACTCATGTTTTGCAAATAAAAAGCTTTATTAAAAAAAATAAAAAAATAAAAAGCATCAAAGTGCAAGCTGATCCTCTTTAAGTTTTCTTAAAGAAAGCATTTCCCCATATAATTCCAGAAGTTGACATGACAAAAGAAGTTTTATATACATATATATACACATATATATGTACACATATATATGTATATATATATATGTATATAAATTTTGATGGCTTTTTCTGAATCCTTGTATTTTAAAATAATTTTGTTATATCTAGGTTGGAGATTATGAACAATTAGGAGATCTATATGCCAACTCTTAGAGATAGCAAGGTTATATTGTATTATTTTGTCCATTAGTTACTGAACGTTTAATTTTTATAGCTTGCATATACAAACTCTATCTAAATCAATCATTAAATCAAGGCTGCTTAGAGATAACTCTTCTATAGTTTCTGATGGCAATGATCAGCTTCTGAAATTCTTCCATTTCCATAAATAAATTCATGTAAGTTAATTATTTCTTTGACATATTCTTTTTGATATCTTGTTGGCTGAGTGAATGTCACCCATGACTTTAATTATCGTCTTAGATCTTAGTTGTTTCATAGGCTCTATCAAAAGTTAAGCCACTTTTGGTTATATTCTAAAAATCTAATAGAATTCACTTATTATTAGCCTTTGATGTTGGTTGTTGAAGTGATGCCTGCTTATTTTAAAAAATTGTAAAGTTTTAAAAGTTATTTTTTTATATTTCCTAGAAAGATGTTAATCTCTCCAAGTTATTTCAATAAATTTGTAACTGTTTTAGATTAAGAATCAACTTTATGTAGTTTTTGTTTTTTTGTTTTTTGTTTTTTGCTGAGGCAATTGGGGTTAAGTGACTTGCCCAGGGTCACACAGATAGGAAGCATTAGGTGTCTGAGACCAGATTTGAACTCAGGTCTTCCTGACTTCAGGGCTGGTGCTCTATCCACTGCAGCATCTAGCTGCCCCTTTATGTAGTTCTTTAATGTTAATTTTGCACCCCAACATATACACAACAAAAGGCAAAGAGTCCTTTTGCCATAAGAAATTATTTAAGATTACTTCAGGAGGGAGGGGGAAAAAAGAAAGTTAGATAACTTTAATACAGAATTAAAAAGAATAGCAATCTGTACATAATAGAACTGTAGTTTCACATACAATCATCTTTTTTTCCTATTCTACTACATTATGAAAATGTTTGTTTTATTGCTTAAGTTCAGAATAAAATCAGTAAAAATTTTAAAAAAGAAATTACATGATAAAATACTCATCAATTCAAAGCATATGATGCAGAGGAAAGAGTCCTTCATTTGGAGCCAGAAAACATTGCTACTTGCAATCTGGGTGAATTCAGAAAAATGATAACCCCCTCAGAAGGCCTCAATTTTCACATGAGATTGAGACTAGATAAACTCTCAGCTTGCTCCTACTATGTTCTACAATATTATGACCTTATAAAGTTGGACTGTTGGTGATTCAGCTGCTATATTTGTCCTTTGTAGTGAAGAATGTGAATGAATATGGTAGAAAAAGTTGATACTAAGCTGTATTCTGATCTTCAACTATTGTAGCCACAGGTTTGACTTATGGGACTTTTTAGGAAGACTCACAATAGCCTCAACTCTTGTTCTGATTTCTCCATTCTTTCAACTTTTAACAAAGTCTTATTTTTTTTTATAAAATCAGCAAAATGTATAGGACTGCTACAATCACATTTCAGAGACATGTGAAGAGTCTTTGTTCAAAATAATTTCTATATGCATGTATGTCTAAGAATTGTTGAGTTTAGGAGCTATCATTCATAATTCACCAGCATCTCACCACTCTTGAAGATGGAGTAGAAAAAGCTGCAATGGCACCAGAAACTGCTTTAGCACATCAGTTTGCCTGACCTATCTCTATCCCCATCTTTCCTTCCTCTTCCTCCTCTCTTAAGATTGCAGTTCTCCTCCCTACCATTACTAAGAGAAAGTTGTTCACTGGTCAAAGTTTCATGACCCCAAGGACTAAAGTAGAAAAAATGCAGGAAGTCTCTGTCAACCAGCAGACACTGCTTCTACTTTAACACATGATTAAGAAATTAACTTAGGGAAGCATTATAATAATGCTTTATATTATACATATATTATAATGAGAGTATTATATATATGTACATATATATATATATATATAAAACAAAAAAAAGAACAGAATATTGTGTGAAGATATGGGTTCAAAGTTCTAACTCTATCATTTATTATGTGTTGTTGGATAAGCCAACTCCCTTATCTGAACCACAGTTTCTCCAACTGTTTAGATTAAATTATCTGTAAAGTTCCATCCAACTAGGATCTTGTACACAGGTCTATGTTATAAAATAATTGCAAAACAAATTGTCCCTTTTTAGAAACAAAAAGTACAGTAATTTTGTGATATTCTTTTAATTACAATATTATGTAAGTCAAGGAGGACGAATCTTGCCTAAAAGAATGTAGAAAAGAATGAGGAAAATTGAATAGGTGATGTCAAGGACATAGCTATTTGGAATAGTATTATTTCCTTAAAGGTCAAGTCTGTCAGCTCTTTATTTATAAAATAAGCCAAATTCTTTTATTAATCCTTTGATCTCTTTATAGTGTCATTGCTCATTGCACCAACTAGACTGGTAACCAGTTTCACATTAGATATGAGTTAATAACAGACAATAGAAAAGGAAGTGGGTGTGTAGTTGTTAGATAAGTAGGTTGAAATCAGGCTTGGTTACTATTTATAGCAGAGGTTCAACTTTCATCTGTTTAAATTGCTATTTTCATGAAGCAAACTTAAATCTCTCTGGCAACTGTGTAAGCAGCATAAGATTAAAACTAGAAATGATAATTGGTGTTAGTCAAATATATAATGACTAAGAAAAATACCTCTTGGACTGTGAAGGGCAGCCAGTTAGCAACAAAAAGATGAAAATAAACATTAGCCATGAAACAGAGCAGTGAGCAACTCAGCTGAGGAGAGGGGTTGTGCCAGTTTTATAAAGCTGATGAATTGGAAAACGAAGAGGAAAGAAATATGTCTTAATTGACATTCTTTGTGTAAAGGACCTGTCAGGGAGAAAATTGACCCAGCTTTTAAATTCACCTTCATCTTGTGAATGAGAGGAGAAATGGTTGGATGGCTAAATGATATCTTTTGGAAAGGCTTGAGTCTTGAATTCATTGTTTGTCACATAGTTTAACTATGTGACAAAAGATGAGTTTACTCTTCTGTTCAGGTGATCGCTGGGCTTCAGGTTAAATACTTCCAGGGTGCTGAATTTGATTTTAGAAGTCAAGTGATAGATTTAATCAGAATCTGGTTAAGAGAAAACTGGTCTACCATACCCAGAAACCTCTTCTTCCTCAAAGATCACTTCCAAAGATCATCCTATGGAAATACCTTTCATGCCATCCATCTATGTAAGGAGGTCTGCCCAGTCCAGCCATCTTTTTATTTCTCAGCAAGCTAGCTCCAGATTTCTCTATTATATCCACTTTCCTCCCTAGTACCCTTTTTAGTTTCCTTTCATATGGTATCTTTTTATAAAAAGATTTTATTATAAAAAGATAACAGAATGTAAGATCCTTAAAGGCAGTAACTGCTTTATATTTATTTGTATTTGTATTCAGTACATAGTAAGTCCTTAATAAATGTTTGTTGACTGATTGACTGATAGAATTGTGGCTTGCCTGTTCTTATAACATTTATAGCATGATATTTTTCAGCATTAACAGCATTCTGTCCTTCAATTAACCTCTTAGAGCTCCAGGAAATTCTCTAAGATTATATATTGGCGAGGAGGGGCTGACCCACTTTGGTACAGGGAGTTTCCTTATCTGAGAGTTCCCTATACCAGACAAATCATAGGTCATGTCCCTATGATACTTTGCATTATTATTATTTCTATACTTTTCTATTAGGTGCATCTGGTGGCTCAGTGGACAAAGTGTATGACCTGAAGTCAGGAAGACCTGAGTTCAAATGAGACCAAAGATACTAGCAATGTGATTAGAAAGTCACTTAACCTGCTTGCCCATTTCCTAATCTGTAAAATGGGGATAATGCTAAGAGCTACCTCCTAGGATTGTTATGAGAATCAAATGAAATGGTATTTGTAAAAACTTAGCATATTGCCTGGAACATGATGAATGCTTGTTTCCTTTCTTCCCTCCCCACTGGATTATGGACTCCTTGAGAACAAGGACTATATATTATATATAATCTTACATCCTCATGGTAGGACCTCCCCAAGTCTGTCTAGTTTTTTAGAACCTGTGGTTACATAAATGCCATCATGAGACATTTGATGAAAAAACTCAAACGTAAATCACCCAAGGTAGGGTCAAATTCATAACCCTGGTTTTCTGATCTCAATGTTCTTTCCATTGTACCAGAGTAGCCAATACTGAGCACATCTGTCATACACCAGAGAGATGCTGATGTTGCAGTTTTGGTTCTAAATAGAAAAGAACAAAGACTAAAAACTATAGGTCTGAGAACTTGATGTGATTAATAGAAAAATTCAAAAAGAGATCATTAAAGAGACATTAGGAAGTATTAAAAAAAAAAGACAAGCAGCAGTTACAAAGAGCCAGCGTGACTACATGAAGAATAGGACAATCCAGACTAAATTTGTTCCCTTTTCTGTCACAGTTGTGAAACTGGTAAATGAGAAAAATACTATGGATAGAATTCACCTGGATTTTAGCAAAGTATTTGATAAAGTATTTCATACTAAAGAAGATGGAAGAGAGAAGATATGATATAAGTGAACTTCAAGCTAAAAATGTGTCAGCAGAATGAAGTTTAAAAAATTAAAAATTAATGCAGTCTTGGACTGTATTAAGATGAAACTTATCTTCTAGAAAGTGGGAGATAATAGTCATATTGTATTGTACTCTCATCAGACCGTATCTAAAATTCTGTGGTCATTCTGGATGCCATGACTTAGATACATAGAAGAATGCTCAGAGGACCACCACGATGTGGAAAGGTTTTGAAATTATATCATATGAGAGTTTGGAGGTAGGTAGATGGCTTGGTAGATAGTTTTCTAGGTCTAGAGTTAGGAAGACCTGAGTTCAAATCCAGTCTCAGATAATTACTGGATGTGTCACCTTGGGCAAGTCACTTAATCTTTTTGTCTTAATTTACTGGAGAAGGAAATGGCAAACTAATATCTTTGCCAAGAAAACATCAAACGGGTCATAAAGAATTGGACACCATTAAGTGACAATTAATACATATACATATATTAATATTACAAAATATTAAAATAATAAAATAAAAACAGAATCTTTATTCTGTTTTTCACCAGAATGCAAAATCAGAACCAATAGGTAAAAGTTTCAAGAAATTCACTATAGTTTTGATGTCATGAAAAAATCTTAATAATAATTAGACCTGTCCAAAAATGGACTAGTTTGTCTTGAAAATAGTAAGTAAGCTTACTAACTAATTTATAGTCAGCAGACATTTATTAAGTGTCTGGTGGGGAATGCCAACTAGTCAGCCCCAACTTTGAGGGCTTCAAACAGGGTCAAGACTTTCAATCTCTTCCAGTTGTTTTCATCTACGATCACTGGTTTCACATTAACTGTGAAGAAACTCAGAGAAGCCTGATTTTTTTGTTTTGTTTTGTTTTGTTTTTATTTGGGGTTTTTTTTTTTTTTGGCCTCAAGGAGATTGACACATTGACAGGTGGGATTTACTTCCTTTTTTTACTTTTTTGCTTCTACACCTATAATTTCCTTGGTAAAGGTAATTTCCAAAGAGGAAATGCCCTCTACCTCTGCCACTTATAATCTTTTTTTAATAGCATTTTATTTTTCTAATTCTATATAAAGACAATTTTTAACATTCATTTTTTTAAATGTTGAATTCCAAATTTTTTCCCTTCTTTCCTTTTCTCCCTTCTTCAGTAAGCAATTTGATATAGGTTATACATGTATGATCATATAAATGATACAAATTTATATGATTGTATAACTATATAAAATATATTTCCATATTAGTCATGTTGTGAAAGAATAAACAGACCAAAAGGGAAAAAAAGACATGAGCAAAAGTTAAGAAAGTGAAATATTCTTAGTCTGAAAGAGTTGTCTGGGACACTAAGTTTGAGAAACGTGCCCAGAATCACACAGTGTGGCTATTTCAGAAGCTGCATTTGAACTTAGGGGTTTTTTTTGGTTTTGTTTTTTGTTTTTTATGCTATTGCATCTCTTAGAGCCAAACAGATTCCAATAGATAGTGTAGTTGTTCAATCGTGCTTGACTCTTCATGACCTCATGGATTCTGCTATCCATGAGATTTTCTTGGCAAATGTGCTAGAATGGTTTGCCATTTCCTTTTCCAGTAGATTTGGGCAAACATGGTTAATTGTTACAGCTAATAACTATCTCTAGGCAAGATTTGAATTCTGGTATTACGGACTCCCAGTCCGACACTCTATCCACTGTGCTACCAAGCAGCCTTCTCCTAAAGAATAGTACAAACCAGTAAATGATGATTGCTAAGAAAATGATACAAAATCACATGCTCTAGGAAATCGATGGCCTGGGAGATTACTGTGGATTGAATCAATTGGGTAAACTTTATAGAGGAGAAAGGATTAACTTTTCTTTTTAAGGATTGAGAATATTTCAATAAGCAGGAAAGGCACTAAAGTCAGAGGAAACAGTATACGCAAAAGCAAGAGAATGTATTTAGAAGGTATAGTGGATAGAGCGATGGACTTGGAGTCAGAAAGATCTGAATTCAAATTCCTCCACCACTCACTTGCTGTATGACTAGTCACTTAAGCAAATTACTTAATTTCTCTCACCCTCAGTTTCCCTATCTATAAAATGGGCATAATAAAAGCACCTTCTTCATGATGTTGTTGTGAATATCAAATGAGATAACATATGCAAAGTTCAATGTACATTTTAAAACACTATGTAAATGTTGTTCTAATTGCCATTTTGTCAGGTAAACTCTTCTAGACCCTATATGAGGGTTTTTTTTTTTGTTTGTTTGTTTTTGTTTTTGTTTTTGTTTTTGGAGGGGGACAGAGATTCTAGAGTGGTTTGCCATTTCTTTCTCTGAAGGCTTATTTTACAAATGGGGAAATGGAGGCAAACAGAGCTAAGTGACTTGTCCAGGTCTACACAGCTAGTAAGTGTCTGAGGCAAGATTTGAACTTGAGAAGATGAGGTCTCCTGATTCCAGGACTGGCACTCTATCACTATGGCGCCTCCTAGCCGCCCATGTAAATACTAATTATTAATGCTTCAAGGGATGCAGATTTGTCCAACAATTTGTAGTCTCATAGGGTTGTCTTTAGAGCTGAAATTATGGTTCTTAGAGCTGAAAGGAACCAAAAAGGATCTCACAATTAAGTGTATTAGGTTAATTTTCTTGCCTTCCACATATTTCTGAATGGCCTTCCCAACTATATTATGAAAACACTGGTCAATAGAAGCCAGACAATGTCTTTCCACTCAGGGTAGAGTATTAGGAACTCAGCCATTCTGGGAAATCCCCGTGGTTTGGATACCTTAGAAATTAAGTGTCTGATTCATTCATTAGCAATAGGAAGAATGTCTCAAGATGCCAATCCATCCTTAACTCCAGAGAGCCTCCCTATAACCCATCATTGTGAAACTCCTGGGTAATGTCAGGTGTGTTTATGAGGATTTTTCTCTCACCCAATGCTAATACTGTTGCATCACGAGCCATTATTTACACAACTTAGTGACGGGTTGAGTTTTGAGGGTATGTGAATGTATCTATCATAATTAATGCCACTTAAGCCAATCTGTATACTTAATTCTGGCATGACATTGAGATGTTTTTAAACTCAAAAGGAAAAAAAAAAACCTTTGGATTGACAGCAAATTAGCAAAAGGCAGTATCAACAAAGCCACAATTTTAGTTGTAAATTTGTGCTTTATTAGGATCTTCTGAGCCTCTAATTAATTGAAAGGTATAGGACTTCTGAAAGCTTTTATAGCATTTGACACTGCTTATGCATTGAAGGCATAGTTCCTTTTTGGCAAGAGAGCCGATGGGAACTGTAATTTTTAAAATTTTATGAGGAAGTAAACTGGAAAACTGTATCTGGATAAAAGAGAAAATTATGCTTAATACCCATTCATCCATAAAACCATCCTATTCAAGGTCTGAATTAGATTAATCCAAATAATGTAGCAATTTCTTTTTTGTTTAAAAAATTAGCATTCTTTTAAAATTACATTTTTTTATTTTAAAATTTTGCATTCTTAATACTTTTTCTCCCTCCTGCTCCTTCCCCATACATTGAAAAGACAAGTCATTTGATATCAATTATACATGAAAAATTATGCAAAACCTATTTCTATATTAGCCATGTTGGAAAAAATATAAATCAAGAAAATAAAGACAGTGAAAAAATTGTTTTCCAATCTGCTTTCAGACTTTATCAGTTCTCTCTCTTGAGGTAGATAATATCTTTCCTTATGAAGAAACTGTTTTAGATCATTGTATTGCTGAGAATAGCTAACTTATTCACAAATGATCTTTATACAATACTGCTGTTACTATAGATAGTGTTCTCCTGGTTTAGCTCACTTCACTTTGCATCAGTTCATATAGATCTTTCCAGGTTTTTCTGAAACCATCCTTCTCACCATCTCTTATAGCACAATATTATTCCATCACAATATCGTTCTAGCACAATATTGAGATTTTGTCTTCCAACTTGGTTAGGCATTCTCCAATTGATAGACATCCTCAGTTTCCAATTCTTTGCCACCATGAAAAGAACTGCTTTATATAATTTTGTACATATAGGTCTTTTTCCTTTTCCTTTTCTTTCTTTGGGATACAGACCTGGTAGAGGTATTATTGGATCAAAGGTTATTCACAGTTTTATATCCTTATGGACATAGCTCCAAATTGTTCTTTAGAATGGATGAATCAGTTCACAACTCCGCCAACAATCATTGTGTCCCAATTTTTCCACAATGATATAGTACTTCCACATACAAAGACTATCATCTAATAGTAGTAGAAGGAGAAAAAAACTGATGGTAATCAAAAAAATATGAAGAATAAATTTGCTGAAATTAAATATTGCAAAGGAACCAATATGTGTCCTGAAAAACTGAATTTCACATGAGCATGTGTGCATTTTCAAAAGTGTAAGTGATACATATGTGCAGGCTACTTATTCTCTCTGTGCTGAAGTACAGGGTCTTGGTCTATAAGTTCTATAAGGAATAATACTTGCCACAAAATATCAGAGCCACAAAAACAAGACAAGGAATATATCTTAGGAAGATAGGTTGTTTATTGTTTCTTTGGACACATAATCTCAGCACAATGAAAAGAAGAAATCTAAAATTATAAGAAAACATATGCTCTCAAATTTGCTTTCATAGGCTATATGACCACGTGATCAGGAATAAAAATATATTAAGCTTCATTAAATTTGGTCTTTAAATTTTGAGTGCAACAAGAGTAAAAATCATGATCCTAGACAAAGCAAAAACAAAAAGTATATCTAATTAAAAGATAATCAGGGAAACTACATTTTGCTAAAAGGTGAATTAAATTCACGTGCACCTAAAAGCATAACATACAAATTCTAGAAGGAAATTTAAATGAGCTAAACTATATAGTAACTATATAGGATACTATATAATTAATTATATACTTTAAGTATATAGTATATTGTTATATAGTGTATATATGTATAGGTATAGTTAACTATTTGATATATATAACTATATGATATATAAAACTATATGTTAAAACAATACTAGTAGGAGACTTCATTTTAACCCTCTTAGATCTAAATGTATCATATCATAAAATTAAAAAAGGGGGGAAAAGACAAATCGAATTTTAGAAAATTTAGATATGAAAGACCAGTGGAGAATGTAGAATAAGAATAGAGAGAAATATCCCTGTTTTTCTGCTGTGCATGAAACCTTCATAAAAAGTTACTCTAAGGGCATTAAAAATGTTTAAAAAAAACAAATGCAAAAGGCAGAAATATTAAATCTTTTTCTGACTTTTTGACTAAATTAATTTCATTCAAATTCATGGTTAATTGTGCTTTCATTATATCCATTATTTTTTCCCCTTTCTTTGCCTACTCCTCCTCCCTTGTTAATCTTTACAAAGAAAGAAAAAGTTAGAAGGAAAAAGTAAATGGGATAAACAATAGTGATTTATCATTCCTCCTTTCTCTATCCTGCTCAGACTGAGATCACTGGTTATTATTCTTACTTTCAGTCCTTTTAATCTGGCTTCATTAATGGAAGCTTGTTTGGCTTGTGATATTCCCTCCCACACTCTGCACTTTTTCTTGAATCCTCTCTCCACTTTCCTTGTCTTTGCCTGTTTCTCCAAATCAAGATAAACTTACTTCTCCCATCCCCACCTCCATGTTTGTACATTCTTCTTCTAGCCCACTCCAAATATGACAAATAATAAGTACTTCCTTTATTATCTTTATTTCTTCTACAATGCATTCTTTTTTATCCTCTCTTTTCACCCCCACTCTTAGAATCAACAAAAAAGAACAATACAAGCCCCAGTTCCTAAGCTTGTCTTTCCTTACTCTCTGTAGACCTTGAAAACAGATGATTTTGTGGGGACACAAGTCTCCCTCTAGCTAAGCATCTGAGCATTGTCTAACCCCTACAACTTCTCAAAAATATTCATTTCTCTGGGATTCTTTTTTTTCTTGTGTTTGCATTTCAATAATTCTACCCAACTTTGGACTTTTTCATCAGAGATACTTGAAAGTCCTCTGTTCTACAAAAGAATTCCCTCCTCCATGTGATTATGTTTAATTTTTTTAAGTAAATTCTTTATTTTCTGGCTTTGGAATATCATAATCCAACATTTTTCAAGGAGTCCACTACTTAAGTCATGTTTTCCACTTCTGTTCTAAGAGATTTATTCTTTTTTATTTTTTTTCATCAATAGTGCTTATTTCATTTTTTAAAAATCTCTTACTTAATTTCTTCTATCCATTCTTAATATCTTTATGGCCAAACCAATCATTTTTGGTAAGGATCTTTTTTGCGTGTGAGAGTCTACTTATATTAATTGTAGAAGCACTCTCTTCCTCTGGGCTTACTTCTAGGGATTCTCTTAAGCTACAGTAATTCTTCAGTGTATTAGGAATTTTATGCTACTTAAGTCTCCAGTTTTCAGTTTTCAGACTGGAACTCTTTGCTGTTCTTGAATGGGGTGGTTAGGTTCTGATCCTACTTTCTCTGTAATATGGAGATTTCATCCCTGCTCACCTGGTGAAGATCCGAATGGGATGGTGCTCTCGCCATTTCCCTTTTCCACAGCCCCAGTCTGGGAGAGGAAGCTGGACCTGGACCTAATTTGCCTTCTGCTCAATCATGGATTTCTACAATGATAAGGATAATGATGATGATGATGATGATGATGATGATGATGATGATGATGATATTGAAGATCAAACTGGTTTTATTCCTTTCTGGCATCCCAAGTTATGGCTTTCATGGAGTCCCTGCCCCATCTCCAACTCCTTGGGCACTCATCCATCATGAGAAGACTTTGCTGTGACTATAAAAATGGTATTCCCCAACCATGACCTCTTTCTCTGAATCCCACTAGAAAATAGGAAAATACCCCAGACACCTAGATTGGTGAGCCATTTGGTTTATCTAGCAGGGCAACTGTGATATAGTCTGCCATCTCATCTCCAACTCCCTTGTTGCTTCCCTATCCAGAATTCCCACCATTTCCTGATTGAAGGAAATCAATATTTTTCCCTTTTTTATAGCCCATTACTCTATATACTAATCTTATTATCCTCTTAGGGGAATCGGAATTGCTGAGCCAATACCTTTCACAACACCATCTTTGCTGGAAATTTATCCCACTATTCCTAAAAACATCTGCAACCCTGTCCTAAAGTATTTCATGTCAATAATGAATGAATACATTGCACATAATCATTAAATGACCCTGTGACCACAAGATTGTGCTATTTCCAGGACAGGGTTTTTAAATCCTAAAGGGAAACAGTTGAAAAATCATCTCCCAAATTTAATTTCTATAAGTAATAACACTGATAAAGATGATAGCTCACATTTATTAGTACTTTATAGCTAATACAGAACTTTAAGGCTTACAAAATGCTTTAATTCTCCAATTTATTTTGACTGAAACAAAAATCTATCACTATAGAAAGCCCTAATTCTTCCCAGCCTAAACAATGCACCCACATTTTCTGGATATATGAACAGGAAGTGAAAACTTCACTTCCTGATTTGAGAATGAACATTACCTTTCCTGTCTCAGTCCCCTGACTCACAATTATCTCATTTTAACATCTACACAGAGGAGGGAAATTTTTCTCCTACAAGACAGTGACTGCTTATAAAAGATGCTTGAAATTCAGGGCCCAAACCTACACTGGAAGGTCTGGGTTTACATGTAGGTAGAGTAAGAGACCATCTCAGTCATATGATTTAAGGGCTGTTTGGAAGGACTTTCTGCCTAAAAATTTCTTCCACCATGTTCCACGGAGCCAAGAATTCCACTATTGAAGAGACGTTCCTTTGGGTTAAACAACATCTTCTTTGGGCAACTTCATTGAAAAATTCAAATAGTTCTGAGCAGTCATCAACATCATATTATTAATTAACTCATCTAACCACTTTCTTGTGTGCAAGAAAGGACCCAGGACTACTGGAGAACACTGAGATAATGGGGAAAGAAGTTACAAAAAGAGAGGAAAAGGTTATTTTTAAAAGCAAGCATAGATGAGCCTCAAATGATTTTTTGATTTGGTATCAAGAAGACCTTGATGTCATTTAAAAACTAGGTTAATTCAGCTAACCTTTTCAAGACTCAGTTTCCTCTTTGTAAAATGAAAATAATGGTACCTCAATATTTTCATCACTGGATTATTGTGAAGATTAAATAAGATAATGTCTGGGCTCTGTGATCTTTAAAGTTTCATCTAATTCCTATTCTTTGGTGATGTGATTTAATGTAAACAGATTATACTCATTTAAAAAACTATTATAATGATGGTAATCTCAGAGTTTGAAAAGATCTCAGAAGAAATATATAAATATATATGTACATATACACACATACATACATGTATATGTAATGTATTTGTATGTGTATACCACATGTGTATATATGTGTATTGTATACCCATATACATGTGTATATATATATATATACATTTTGTGTGTATAATATATGATTTTTTAAACCCTACCCCCTATAACCTAAGAAATGATCATCCAGTCCTTGCCAAAAATTCTCCAATGAAGAACCCAGGTAGTCCACTCTATTTTTTGATAACCATTGGGAAATTTTCCCCTACATCAAACATAAATGTGGATGGATTTCTGGCTCCACTTTTGGGGCCAGCCAGAGAAAGTATTATCTCACCTTTATATCTCAACCCTCAAAATGTTTAAAGACAGCATGTTTAAAACCTTCTCCTAACATCCCCACAAATACCCCCAGTTTCCCTCCACTTGTTTAGCTTACATCCTTAGTTTCTTCAATTGATCCTTATGAAACAATATTCTCGGATAATTCACAATCCCAGGTTTCCTTCTGTCTGCACTCTACATTTTGGAAGACAGAACAATTTAACAGAGAGAACTGAACATGGCACAATCACATGGATTCAGTTGAAATCTCATCTTTGATCAATACTTACTAGCTGAGTGACTTTGAGGTCACTTATCCGTTCAGATACTCAGTTTTTAATTTTTAAAACGAATCCCAATGAAAGAATGTGCTTTAAAAGGGTTTTCAAACATTAGTATACCATATAATTGACAGTTATGTTTATTATTAATTCCCTTCCTGGAATGAGGCACTCAGAACTGAATGCAAAATTCCAGATGAATTCTGACCAGGCCACACAAAGTAGCATGGGAATATCATGATTCTGAGCCATGACGCTCAATGTATTAGCTTTTTTGATTTCCAAATGAAAAGAATGAATTACACTGTCCAATTATTTTTCCTTCGTGTTTGACTCTTCATGACTCCATTTGGGGTTTTCTTAGCCAAGACACTAGAGTAGATTGTCATTTCCTTCTCCAGCTCATTTTACAGATGAGGAAACAGTTAAGCAATTTGCCCAAGGTCATACAGCTAGCAAGTATCTGTATCTGGTTTTGAATTCAGATTTTCCTGATTTCTAGCCTGCCTAACTACTCTCACTGACTCACACTAGCTGCCTCTATATATTCCTTTAGATTTTCAAAGCACTTTAAAATATTATATTATTTTATGATCACAACAACCCTGGGAAGAAGATATTATTATAACCTTTTTTATAGGGGAAAAAACTGAGACCCAAAGAATTAAAAGAACTTGCCAGGATTCGTGACTGAGATATGTTGGAGTTCAGGTCTCCATCAGCAGCACAATCTTTCTGTATAAATCTTGAATCTTGAAGAATATCTATCAAACAATATTTATTGAGCATCAGCTATGTGTCAGGCACTGTGCTAAGCCCCCAGAAGTATTTAGTGTCACCATAGTGACTTCACTGAATTCTGTATGTAACTTAATGTTCTTATGCAGAAGTATATATGTCAATAAATTGAAGCCCACAAATACAAACTTCAACTGGAGTATAAAGATTTATTTTAAAAATTATGTATATATGGAATCCAAGTATGATGAATATGTTTGCAGGAAATGTTGAGGAAAGTTTGTTCCTGAATTCTACTATTTGGGGCAGTAGATTATGAAAAGATGCACAAGTTGATAAAGAAGTTAAAAGCTCCACTCCAAACAACTTTATCTATAATATTTCTTTGTCATTCTTTGGACTGAGAAAAAGGATATATCAAGTTAAGGAACTGATTGCAAATAAGATTGAGTCACAAAATTCCTAAGCAGCTGAAGGTATGTCTTTGACTAGAGCATCATCCAATGAACTTTGTTTCATACATCCCAACTGGTCAATCCTAAATTGGAAATGATATTCCAGGGCCAGGAAGAAAGATGAAAGATGAGGCTCCCAGACTAAAAAAAAAAAAAAAGCACAGTGTCAGCTAAACCTGGAAAAATGTTGCTGGATAGGTTCCTTAGCAAAAGTCAATACTGCAGAACTTGAAACAAGGTACCTTCTCTTCTTCCTCATTTCCAACTACCTTAATTTGATGTATTATCACATCACAGAGAGGGTGCAGATTTTATTTCCCCTTACAAATAAATCCTAGAAAAGTGTTCCCCAGCTTGTGGGCCATGATTATTATAAAAGACTCTGTTCATAAATGTTAGTATAAATAATGAATATGCAAACACATCCTCTGTGGACTGAATAAATCTATCTGTCTCCTTGTCTCTCTCAATTTGCCTCTGTCTCTCTATCTTTGAATAGGCAGGGTGATTACAAAGGTGATCTCTCTTTCTCCTTCTCTCCTTTCCTCCATCCCTCCTTCCCTTCCTCCCTCATTTTTTCTTTCTTTCTCTCTCTCCCTCCCTCCTTTCCTCTTTCTCTGTCTCTGTCTGTCTCTCTCTGTCTGTCTCTGTCTGTCTCTGTCTGTCTGTCTCTCTCTCTTTTTCAGGCCCCCAGTGTCATGAATCTCAAACACAGTTTCAGAAGTTGCTTTCTAGTCTGCCTCAATAATAATAATTAAAAAAAGATAAGAAGGCTAGTATGTATGCAATTTAGAGAATATAGACATAAATATAGATATAATTAACAGAGACCAATGTATAATATATAGATATACACAGACATATATATGCTGGACATGTTTTTGGGGGGTATATACAAAAATACACACACATACAACAATAGACACAATTGACATGTTGTACACTTCTTTTTTACAGATGAATGCTTACATATAACATATAACATTTAGATATTATATAGACATCTAAATAACTTTAGTTATTGTTTTATACCTTATATCATTACATTATAAGCTATTATATTCATATATATGTATATATCTATTCATTTGTAGAAAAAAGTAGTAATGTGATAGTTAACATATGCATATGGACACACACACATGTATATACATATAGTGTTTGTGTGTATATTCACATAAGCATCCTGTATATGGTATCCCCAAAGTCTTAATGCAAAATAAAGCTTAAAATTACACTAAGATTTTTGACATGCCTTACATGCCCAAAATAAACACATCATGTTTAGTAGTCTAGTGATATTTCATGACACATGTTAGTATGTAAGACAGATTCAAAATGTTATTTTTTATTTACTTTAACAATTTTTATCAAATATGCTATTAAGGTTCTCAAAATTACATAGATTAAAAGATTCTGTCGAGGTCTTACTTCAGAATAAAAAGTGAGAAGCTAATGCTGGGAAAAAGATGACTCAGGATGGACAGACAGGCCCACTCCACCCTTACATGAGCAGAGAGTGTCAGTTTGGACAAGCACCAGAAATAACAAGGAAGTCAAGGGAGCAAGGAAGTCAAGGGAGGCACAAAGCATTGGGTATGGCTTCTCTATTTATAGAGAACTTAGAAACTATCCCCAAGAGCTGGAAAGAGACAGAGAAGATGGCAGCATCTGGGAGCCAAGAGCCCAGAGGACCCTGCTAAGGGACCTTGTAGGAGGGATAGCAGAACATTATACCAATGTGTTATTACTTTAAGGAACAAGTTGTTGATAACTTGATATACCATTTATCCATCCAATAATACCTGGGAGGGAGCATTTAGCAAATTATGTTATTGAATGTAAGAATGAATAAGTGAGTTGAGTAAATAAAAGATGCTCTTGGATTGTGATAATTGGGGTATTTTCAAAGGAAGATACTATGATGGTAGAAAGAATAATAGAATAAAATTAATGGACTGAATGTAATCCCTGCAATAAAAATTAATAAAGAAGATTTTGACGAGTTCATTTCAATAACAGCACTGGAATGGGGTGGGATCAATGCAAGCCAGAAGCAAAAAATGAAAATTGGATTAGTAATTTTATAATTATGCTTCATTTCCTAACTGGTTTTCATTTCCTGATCCAATTTTATATTCACAGTAGTGTACGTCTCAAAATAACCCATTTATTGAGAGTGAGGGAGAGCCCACATAGCTAATCCTCTTCAAGGAATGACTCAGAAGCAGTCTCCTCATTCATCTGTAGAGAATACTAAGCTAATAATTACATTTACAATTACAAGTATACCTAGGTGGCATAGTGAATACAGTTGGGTACAGAAATATATTTCATTTGACAATGAAATAGGAAAGAGGCGAAGATGGGGGAATTAGATAGAGTATAGATTAGCCCTAGGATTAGTCCTGACTCAAACAAGTTCTGAGGAAATACAAAAGTATTGGTAGTTCTTTTGAAGGACAAAGAATGGGAGTCTGAAGGGATACCCAAAAATTGGAAATTGGATGAAGTTATTGTATATAAATTTAATAGAATATGATCATCCTTATCAACCAGGATTCTAAAGGATAAATGATGAAACATGTTTCCCATCTTCTCTAAGAGAAGGGAAGGTCTCAGACCTGGTTTTTTGGGGGGGTTTTGTTTGTTTTTTTAGAAATTTAGAAACTTGTTTTGATTGAGCATTTAAGTTTGTAGCAAGGGTTCTGTTTCTCTTATATTATCAATATGTGTAGAGGGTGGGAAGTTGAGAAGGGAAGAACAGGAAGGTAGATCTTCACTAATTAATACAAAATACATGTTGGAAAAAGAGAAACCAAGGAAGGAACAAACAAATGAGAAAATAAAAGAAGAGAAGGAATGGAGGGAAGAAAAAAACTTGGGCACTCTATTAAACATATTGAACAATTATAATTTCTGAAGATGCATGATGAACTTGATACCCACCACATGACAAAGGTGGACTCAGATTGGAGATAGATAGATAGATAGATAGAGATATAGATATAGATATATTACACACACATACACACACATACATATACTATATATAGATAGATATGTTTATTTATTAGACATGGCCAATGAATAATTTGGGGGTTTAAAAAAACATTTTATTTTTACCTAATTAAAAATAATTTTAACAAGAAGATTGATCCTTGTTTGAAAATAAAATAAAATTGAATTGAATTTTAATTTAAAATTTAATTAAAAAGAAAATAGGCTTATTTTTCATGAACTCATATTGACAAAAATTATATGAAACTCTTACTCTTTTTGGTACCTGCCTAGCTACCAAATTTTGGGCTTAGAAGCCCAAAGCACTCCTTAGAATCTATAGAAGGTAAAGATCCAGGACAAATATAGATTCTTCCCTATGGTAATATAATCAGAAGAGCTAATTGGTGATTTAGTAGCTGAGAGCTACGTATTCTAAAAAGGGGGAGAATGTCTTTGTGATAAATAGGCAAACAGGATATATATATCTCTAGTTTGTACTCTACCTGTCCTTAATGAAAGGTCAATGGAATAGTTGGTCTTTATGTTTAATAAAGTGCCCAAGTTTTCCTTCCTCCTTACTCAGAATAAAAGCTCAAGATTTCTTCACTGAGCTAGAGACTGGAGATCTTTAGTTTCACAATTAAATTTTATGATAGTAATCTTTTAGATGATTACAACTTTGTTTCTTGTCCAAGCTTTTTATCCAATGAAAGTAAGCCTTACAGAAGATCAAAGAAGAAGAAACAAAGTAAATTTTGTTGTTGTTGGGAAATGCCCCATTATCCATAATGAGAATACTTTCTAAACAAGTTTTTGCAAATTATCATAGATCATTTAGGAAGAAATCCAATGAGATGGATTTTCAAGGGAGTAAGGTAAAATCCAGAAGAGAGAAATAATGCAAAGTAATTAAGGATTTAAAATGTCTGTGGAAATCTGAGGACTCTGAGCCCAAGAGAAAGTTTAATAATATAGTCATAACAATTTTCAGAGGATGAAATTAAAACTATTTATAGTCATATGAAAAGGTGCTCCAAATCACTATTGATCAGAGAAATGCAAATCAAGACAACCCTGAGATACCACTTCACACCTGTCAGATTGGCTAAAATGACAGGAAAAGTTAATGATGAATGTTGGAGGGGTTGTGGGAGGGCTGGGACACTGATGCATTGTTGGTGGAGCTGTGAACGGATACAGCCATTCTGGAGAACAATTTGGAGCTATGCTCAAAAAGTTATCAAACTGTGCATACCCTTTGACCCAGCAGCATTTCTATTGGGCTTATATCCCAAAGAAATCATAAAGGAAGGAAAAGGCCCCACATGTGCAAGAATGTTTGTGGCAGCCCTTTTTGTAGTGGCTAGAAACTGGAAATTGAATAGATGCCCTTCAATTGGAGAATGGCTGAATAAATTATGGTATATGAATGTTATGGAATATTATTGTTCTGTAAGAAATGACCAGCAGGATGATTTCAGAGAGGCCTGGAGAGACTTACATGAACTGATGCTGAGTGAAATGAGCAGAACCAGGAGATCATTATACACAGCAACAACAGTACTATATGACGATCAATTCTGATGGACATGGCTCTCTTCAACAATGAAATGTTTCAAACCACCTCCAATTGTTCACTGAAGAAAGCCATATACACCCAGAGAGAGGGATGCGAAATGTGGACCACAACATAACATTCTCATACTCCTTGATTGATGTTTGCTTACGTTGTGTTTCCTTTATCTGATATATCGTTTGTGTAGATAAGATTTTTCTTGCACACCAATGATAAGTTTGGAAATATGTATACATATATTTGATTTGCCAATATTTTAACATAATTAACATGTAGTGGATATCCTGCCATCTAGGGGAGGGGTGGGGAGTTGGGGGGAAAAATTTGTAACGGAAAGCTATGTAAGGGTTATTGTTGAAGAATTACCCACACATATGTTATGCAAATAAAATAAAAATTTTAAAAAAATAAATAATAATAATAATAATAATATAGTCATAAAAGCTATGAAAGAAAGATAGAAGGAGTTGGAACAGGTTATAAAGGGCTTTAAAAACCAAAGAATTTTATATATGTGATAGAAATTTGCTGGAGTTTATTGAATAGGGAAATTACATGGTGAGGCCTGTACTTTAGGAAAATCATTTTGACAAGTGAGAGGAGGATGAAATTGAATGGGGAAAGATGAAACTAAAAGACCAAAAAACAGGTTATTGCAGTACAACAGGTATGGAGTGATGAGGGCTTGCATCAAGATAGTGACAATATTATAGGAGAGAAGAGGGAGTATATGAGAAATGTTATGAAGGTAAAATAGACTATTAGCTTGCAGCCCCTTTAACACTTGCCATTTTCCTTTTTGTCAGCTTTGCCAATCTTGTGGATGTGAGGTAGAACTTCAGAATTGTTTTAATTTATATTTTCCTCTTTTTAGTGACTCAGAACTTTTTTTCACATGAGTGTTAATATTTTGCATTTCTTTTTTGGAGAACTGCCTGTTCATAATCTTTGACCATTTTTTCTATTGAGGACAGGCTCTGTATTTATACCTTTATCAATTCCCTGTGTTGCTTAGAAATCCGACTTTTATGAGAGAAGTGAACTGCAAAGATTTTTCCTAGCTAATTTTTTCTCTTCTAATTTTTGACTGCATTGACTTGGGTTTTGCAAAAAGTATTTCAATTATATATCACCAGAGTTCTCTAATCCACTGTGATCTTTTCTTTAGTGACCAAATAGTTTGGTGTAGTGGATAGAACACTGGGTATGAAGTCAGGAAGAACTGAGTTCAAATTCAGCCTAAGACACATACTAGCTGTATAATCCTAAACAATTCACTTAATCCTATTTGCCTCAGTTTTCCTCAACTGTAAAGTGAATTGGAGAAGGAAATGGAAAACTACTTCAGTATTTTTGCCAAGAAAACCCCAAATAGGGTCACAAAGATTTAGATATTATTCAAAAATGATGTCAAGAACTCTCCCCTAGTGATAGATGTGAAAGATATGTTCTTCTCTATTACTCTAAATTTAATGACATCTAAGATTCCTTGAGTTGGTACTGCTTTCATTCTCGTATTTATAGCTTAAGTTCCTAACACAATGTATTCATATAATTCCTACATCTCAGGAACAAAACTAAAGTGGAGGAATAGCTGGTGCATGAATTTTTTGTTCACAGATTATTATGGACTCAACTCAACTTCCAAAGCTGAGATGCAATAAAATATGGATCGATTCTCTGCAGCTTGTGCTAATTTGGATCTAAAAATTAACACAAGAAAACACAGGTGCTCCACCACTCAGCATCTCACCATCTATACATAGGACCATCTCTTACAGGAAATGAAGAAATTTTGAATGCTAAGGATAAGTTCACTTATTTTGACAGTATACTTTCTAAGGATGTACACCTTGAGAATGAGGTTGACAGCTACATTTCCATAATCAGTTCATTATTTGGGAGGCTCCAAAGCAAAGTGTGGGAGAGAAGAGATATTAGACCAACCATCAAACTGAAGATCTACAGTGTTGTGCTCATTGCTGTATGACTGTGAAACCTGGACAATATACCAGTGCCATGCAGGAAATTGAATCCCTTCCATTCAAATTGTCTTAGAAAGACTCTGAAGATTGCCTGGAAGGATAAGCTACCAGACACAAAAAAGTTCTTTCTCAAACTAAACTTCATTCAAACTCTACAGCAAAGAGTGCAACTCCAATGGACTGACCACATTATCCAAATGCCAAATGAACATTTGCCTAAAAGAGTATTTTATGAACAACTTACACAAGGCAAGTGCTTAATGGAGATCAGAATAAGAAACACTTTCAAGATCTCTCTGAAGAACTTTGGAATTGATTGCATGACATGGGAGGTTCTGCAAAGGACTACCCAGAATAATGTTCCTGCATCAAAGATGGTGCTGTATTCTATTTCTTTAAAAATATGCAAAGCAAAATTGCAGTAATTCAAAAGGAATGTGAGATACACAAATTTAGAGACATTTCCATCCCAAATGTCCATCTGGACTATTTGTTCATGACCTGTGGAAGAGCATTCTGATCTCATATTGGTCTGATCAGTCACAGTAGGTCACATTGTATGTTGACTTTAACATAGTAATATCATTTTGGTCCTCTTCAATAATGAAGAACAGCAACCAACCAACCAATGTATCTTGGCTGGTAGACTTCTAGATAGTTCATATATTTGATTGTATTTTGAATTGAATTTCAAATTCTTTTTGATGGATTTAATTGGTAGCAAACTGAAATTTTACTAATTTTTGTGTGATACAATGAAAAAAACAAAAACCAATGGATTGAAGATAGAAAATCATTGGTTCAAATACTAGCTCTACTTCTTACTACCAATGTAAATTTGAGCAACTTAGTTCAACCTTTTGGGTTTCATTTTCCTTATCTATAAAGGTACTCACACTCAATGACCTTTACAATTCCTTCCAGCTCTAATATGCTTCTATTTTCTTGTTTCTTTACTGTAGTTAATTTTTCAGTTCATTTTAGGTGACATTTTAGGAGTTTCTAAGCAAACAACATATCACCTACAAAAAAGCAGTCATTTTATTTCTCTTTTGCCTATACTTGTTCTGTCAAAATTTTCCTTTCCTTTTTGCTATAGATAGCATTTCTAATACTGCAAAATAGCAATAGTGACAATAGGCAACTTTGATTACTCTCTAATTTTATTAAAAATGTGTCTAGAATTTTTCCATTAAAGTTGTTGGTTTTAAATAGATATTGTTTGCCATATTAAGGAAAGATCAACTTTTCCAATGATTTTTAATTTTATAAACATAAATGAGTATTGTGTTTTGCCAAAATATTTTTTTCTGAATCTATTATAAAACTGTGATTGCTCATATGTTAATATGTTTTATTATGTTTAGAGTTTTCTTAATATTGACCTACTCTTTAATTCTTGGTATAACTCCAAGCCTATCAGAACATATATTCAAACACTCATAGGATCAAACTCACTTTTCAAGGTTCCCTCCAATAATGTAGGTATATACTTGCTCATCCTATATAACTCTCATTCTTGTTCTTCTGAAAGTTCTTCTGACCATACTTGAAGATTATTCTCCCCTTCTGGGCTGCCAGTTAAAAATCATCTAGTATCCATACTTTGTTACCTTGATTATAGAACTTGCAATGCTGATGCTATTTCAGTTGCTTGATGTTTAATTGAATATTCAGTATTCGCTAATCCTGGTTTGTGCATGGTTTAATGCAGCAAATAGAGAGAATGAAGATGTTCTTTTTTGTCCTATAAAAGACAATGAGCTTTGAATCTCCTTAGTGATAGGAGGAGTGGAGAGGGAGAATAAACTTGTTTTTTTTTTCTTTTTAAAGAAGCAGAAACAGCACCCAAACTGAGAACATCAGCTTCCAGATTAATAGAACCAATCTATAAACTGCTTTTCACTACTTCACCTGACTATCCAAAAACCCCATGCAATCTAACACTGTCCTCTTGATTCAATCTCTTGCATGTCAATCACTGTCTTTCCAAAATGAGTTTACTAGTCTAGTTTAGATCTTCATTATCTATTTCATTGTTATTATATATTAGACTATTTTGAACAATTTCAAAATGGAGTATTGGCTTCTAGTCTGTCATCCCTTTAATCCATACATCTTGCAACATAATCTTTTAAAAAATATTTTATTTTTCCCAATTATATATAAAAACATATTTCACATTCTTTTTTTAAAATTTTAAGTTCTAAAATTCTATCCCTTCTTCCCTCTTCTTCTTTCCCCTCTCCCTGAGATAGTAAACAATTTGTTATAGGTTATGTATTTGAAATCATGCAAAACATATTTCCAATATTAGTAATATTATGAAAGAAGAAACATACCCCTTCTCCAAAAAAAGAAACACGAAAAACATAAAGTGAAAATTAGTATGCTTTGATCTATATTCAAAACATATCAATTATTTCTCTAGAACCAGACAACATTTTTCCTTATAAGTCCTTCAAAATTGTCTTGGATCATTGTATTGTTGAAGATTGCTAAGTCATTCACAATTGATCATACAATTTTGTTGTTACTATGTACAATACTCTCTTGGTTCTGCTCACTACATTTTGCATCAGTTCATGCAAGTCTTTCCAGGTTTACTTGAAATTATCCTGCTCTTCGTTTCTTATAGCACAACAGTATTCATTTACAATAATATGCCCCAACTTATCCAACCATTCCACAGTTGGTGGGCATCCCTATCACAAAAAGAATTGCTACAAATATTTTTGTACATACAGGTCATTTCCCTTCCCCACCCCTTTTTTAAACATCTCTTTAGGATACAGACCTAATAGTTGTATTTCTGGGTAAAGGTTGTACATAGTTTTATAGCTGTTTGGTTATTATTCCAAAGAGCTTTCCAGAATAGTTTGATCAGTTTACAACTCCACCAGCAATGCATGTATCTTTATTTTCCCACATTTCCCTAATATATATCATTTTCTTTTTTATGTCATATTAACCAGTATAATAGATGTGAGGTGATATCTCAGAATTGTTTTAATTTGTATTTCTCTAATCAATAGTAATTAAAGCATTTTTTCATATAAATAACTTTGATATCTTTATCTGAAAACTATCTGTTCATATTATTTAATCCTTTATCTATTAGGGAATAACTTGTATTATTATAAATTTGACTTAACTTTCTATAGGTCTGAGAAAAAATTATTAGAGATATTTACAGTATCTTTATACTGCTTTCTTTATAATCTTGGTTACATTGATTTTGCTTGTGCAAAACCTTTTAAATTTAATATGATCAACATTATGTATTTTATATCTTTTAATGCTCTCTATCTCTTGTTTGCTCATAACTTCTTTCCTTCTCCATAGATATGACAGGTAAAACTATTCCTTGCTCTCCTATTTTTGTTCTGCCAGATAAATTTCATAATCATTTTTTTCAGACTCTATAAAATAATGTTTGGCAGTTTGATTAGCATGGCAATGCATAAGTATATTAATTTAGGTAGAATCATCACTTTCTTTATATAACTAGTCCTACCCATGAGCAATTAATATTTCCCAATTTTTTAGATCTGTAAATGAAAATTTTGTAATTTTGTTCATATAGTTCCTGGGTTTGTCTTGGCAGGCAGACTCACAAATATTTTATATTGTCTTCAGTTATTTTAAATGGAATTTCTCTTTCTATCTCTTGCTGCTGAGTTTTTTGATCATATAAAGAAATGCTGATAATTTCTGTTTGTTCTATATACTGCAACTCTGTTAAAATTGTTATTTCATTTAATTTTTTAGTTGATTCTCTAGGGTGTTCTAAGTATATCATTATATCATCTGCAAAGAGCTGATAGTTTTGTTTCCTTCATTGCTTATTCTGATTCCTTAAATTTCTTTTTCTTTTCTTATTGCTATAGCTAGCATTTATAGTATAATACTGAAGAACAGTAGTGAAAATGAGCATCCTTGTTTCAACTCTGATCTTATTTGGAAGGCTTCTAACTTATCCCCATTAGAAATGATGCTTGCTTATGGCTTTAGATAAATTTTACTTATCATTTTAAGGAAAGCTTCATTTATTCCCATGCTCTATAAAGTTTTTAATAGGAACGTGTGTTCTATTTTGTCAAAATCTTTTTCTGCATCTGTTTTGTTTGTTTGTTTGTTTGTTTGTTTTTTTTGCTGAGGCAATTGGGGTTAAGTGATTTGCCCAGAGTCACACAGCTAAGGAATGTTAAGTGTCTGAAACCAGATTTGAACTCAGATCTTCCTGACTTCAGGGGTGGTGCTCTATCCACTGTGCCACCTAGCTGCCCTGAATTTCATGTAACTATTAAATTGTTTAATTTCTTCACTGGAAAACTGTCTGTTCATATCCTTTGACCATTTATCAATTGGGGAATGACTTGTATTCTTATTTTTGACAAAATTCTTTATATATTTTAGATATGACTTTTTTAATAAACTGTTTATAAATTTTCCCCCAATTTTCTGCTTTCCTTCTGATCTTTGTTTTATTCATACAAAAACTTAATTTAATTTACTTAAAATTCATTTTACACTTCATACTGCTCTCTAACTCTTGTTTATTCATAAATTGTTCACCTCTTCATATATGTTTAATATTTATGTTGTTTCATTGTCTGGGGTATCTTTTAGTAAGATGTAGTTTCCTTCCTTATCTTTTTTTTTAAAATTAGATCTGTTTTTGCTTTTGCTTTGTCTTTCTCTTAGGTCATGATTGCTATCCCTACTTTTCCTTTTTTTTACTTAGTATAAGAAATTCTGCTCCAGATTCTTACTTTTACTCTGTGTGTGTCTCTCTACTTCAAATGTGTTTTCTTATAAATGTTGTGTGGCTCTGATTTTTAATCTACTCTTATCTCTTTTCTTTTTATAAATGAGTTCATCCTATTCACATTGACAGTTATAATTAATAACTGTGAATTTCCCACCATTTTATTTTTCCTCTCTTTATCCTCTTCTTTCTCTCTTTTCATCCTATTCCTATTCACCAAAGTTTTGTTTTTGACCATCACCTTCTCCAACGTGCCCTCCTTTTCCCCTGCTTCTTCTCTTATCCCCTTCCCCTTCAACTTCCCTATAGGGTCAGATAGCAGTGGGACTTTTGGGTTTAAAAGTATGAATAATTAATTCATTTTATCCTTATAATTTCAAATTGTTTTTCAGAAATGGACCAATAGTGTATTTCCACACTTGGACCCAGGTAGGAAATAATACACAACTCCCTAATTCCATGCATTAGTTTGCCTTTCCTTCCACAAATCCTTTAAAATGGAGTATTCCCATCTTTTCATATCTATCAGCTTTTCAGTGTCAGGTAAAAATTTCTTTTTTTTTTAAATTACAGCTTTTTATTTGCATAACATATGTATGGGTAGTTCCTCAACATTGATCCTTACAAAGCTTTCCATTACAAATTTTCCCCCTAGTCCCCTCCCCTCCCCTAGATGGCAGGAAGTCCACTACATGTTAATTATATTAAAATATTTGACAAGTAGAATATATGTATACATATTTCCATACTTATCTTGCTATGCAAGAACAATCGTATCTACATGAACAAAAAATATCTGAGAAAGGAAACACAATGCAAGCAAACATCGAAAGAGACCATGAAAATGTTATGTTGTGGTCCACATTTCACATCCCTCTCTCTGGGTGTATGTGGCTTTCTTCACTGAACAATTGGAACTGGTTTGAAACATTTCATTGTTAAAGAGAGCCATGTCCATCAGAATTGATCATCATATAATATTGTTGTTGCTGTGTATATTGATCACCTGGTTCTGCTCATTTCACTCAGCATCAGTTCATGCAAGTCTCTCCAGGCCTCTTTGAAATCATCTTGTTGGTCATTTCTTACAGAACAATAATATTCCATATCATTCATATACCATAATTTATTCAGCCACTCTCCAATTGATGGGCATCCATTCAGTTTCCAGTTTCTAGCCACTACAAAAAGGGCTGCCACAAACATTCTTGCATATGTGGGTCCCTTTCCTTCCTTTAAGATCTCTTTGGGATATAGACCCAATAGAAACACTTCTGGGTCAAAGGGTATGCACAGTTTGATAACTTTTTTTATTAAAGCTTTTTATTTGTGTAACATATGTATGGGTAGTTCCCCAACAATGATCTTTACAAAGCTTTCCATTACATATTTTACCCCCAGTCCCCTCCCCTCCCCTAGATAGCAGGAAGTCCAC